>CAAKHB010001352.1:41963-57159 GCA_901007665.1 Aeoliscus strigatus
ACACAGTGAACTCTCCAGATGCAGTCAGGTGGGAGAAAGGAGGCGGAGCTACTGTGGCTACTGAGGGCTGACCTTGGTTGAGGGGGATGGTGGGAACTCGACTGGCGTTGAACAGGAAGATGTCGGAGCCACTCTCTTCTCCGCCGGAGGAGCACGTGTTGAGACTCAGCGTGATCCACAGCTGCAGCAAAGACTCCAGCTGAGGAGGAGAACGTGGATGAACGTGGAGTCGGGTGCCGTTTCTCCTGCAGGTGTCGTAAGTGTACGAGGTGTGTGTGTGCTGACCTGGACGTGGTGGACCTGCAGCATGGAGAAGAGCTTGTTGAAACAAGCGCTCAGCATGGGGATGGAGGAGGGCTGGATCATCAGGCTGCTGCCTGGGGGAGATCCTCCTCCTCCTCCTCCGTGAAGAGCCCTCAGCAGAGAGTCATCGGTCCCGTTGGTTGCCTGGCCGACTGGAGACACAAGGAAACATTAGAGCCACAAAGAATGGGATTACCGTAATGAAAGCAAAAGGACTGTTTCATTTTCAGGAACCGATGGATGGGACATTTGATGATCGTCAGTCAATGAACAAAATAAAATAAAATAAACCAGTGGGCTGACCAGAGTTCTGCTGTTACCTGTGGATGAAGTTGATGTGAGTGCCTGGAGAATGGAGTCGGCTTGTAGAGTCGCCATCATTTTGAGCATCAGCTCAGCCTGCTGCTCCAGGCCAACTTCTAACCGGGCGTCCAGTGCTGATGAGCACAGGGGTCAAAGGTTAGATGTAAAAACGAGGATGAACAGATTTTTACGCCACATCCTAGCTCTTCTCACCTTGGGACACTGAGACCGACAGACTCTGTGAGCCAGGTTTCTCCACGGCAATGGGAGGTTTGGCCACTGGGATACCGATGTACGGATTGTACCCGTACGTGCCATAGTCAGCGCCCCAGTAGTCGTACCAGGTGCTGCTTATGGGCTAGCAACAGACACAAAGGGAATGCACCGCATTATTTACCGTGTCACTGAACGTGCATTCATTCAGGTCACTCAGATACTTCAAGTTGTTTCACTTTGACTTGGCTCATTAACATGAAGCTACACTTCCCCTGGACCCTTTCACAATGACGGTAACCCCGGTGCTGCATTCGCACTTGCATACTTTGGACGTCCATCGGCTCCTGAAAGTTGACAACAGCCATGCTGCTGTCATTACGGTAATCCCATTTTTCTCTGTTGCTGGAAGCTGGCGAGTCATTTGCGTAATGACAGCACCAGAGCTGTGAAGTGCAAATTCTCAACTTCCAGGAACAGATAATATTTTGTGATAGCACAAATAGTCGTGTTATTACGGTACTCCAAAGTATGCTAGCAGCAATACCGCCAGTGTTCAAGAGTTAAAAATGATTAAGACTTTTCAATCATAAAACGTGGATCTTAAATCTAATTCCACATCTCCTGAAGAAACCTGAATGTTTAACCAGACCAGAGAGCAGAGTGACAACAACTTAACTATAAATTACAGAGTTCTTGTTCAGACTAAAACTAAAACTTTATTAACAGAACTAAGTACTTAATTTTTTTCTTTAATAATATTACTTTTTAAAATTAGTAATAATAATAAACTTTCAAAAACATCCAACAACATCTGGTGCGAGGTTATGACAGCCCATATGACAACAAGGAAAACTCACTAGGATATGAACTGTCAACATACCTTAAACACTTTGGCAGCGAGAGGATCTTTTTCCAAATCAATATCTAGAGGATCAATATCAACATCCATCAGGTCTTGTAGCAAGTCAAAGTCTATGTCTTTATCTTTTTCCAAAGATGACAGAGGTGGAGCACCTTTGGATGACGAGAACAGCTTTAATGTTGCCAAGCAAGCACACTACAAAATAAACAAGCAAATAAATTCTATCTTTGGCACGATACTAGGTCATTTTAACCCCTCCCCCACCTCACGCACTGAACTCCCACACGGGAGGGGAAAACAGTGAGGTGACAGCAAACTGGACCGTTCCACCACATACATGTTCCATATTGTGGTCATGAATCGTGTTCAACATCTATGTGGTGTGAGGTGTGGAGACTCACGCACTTTGAAACACTGAGGGGGTCCCTGTGGTACCTGCGATGATATCTGGCACGAGGGCCTCGTCGATGCTCTCAACTAGCGGGATGGGGGCCGGCGGGGGGAGGGCGTCATCAGAATCGGCACCCGCAGACGAGGACGACGCCCCGGCCTCCTCGCCTACAGCCACTTCATCCATGACATCCAGAGACCCCGGAGACAGCAGTTCCCCTGGAAACAGAGCAGGTCAGCTCCTTCATACAACCGTTGGATCCAAAACGTGATGGAGACGTGGAGACATCTGAAGACGTGGTCGCCTGTATTGATTTTGTTACTGCAATAATTGATGCATGATTCAATTTAAATTTAACTGTAATTTAGATAATTAGAATTTAATTTGATTGTCATTTAACTTTTTTTCTACTATTTTAGTTGTATTTGTATAGAAACAGCATGAACAGAGAAGAAAAAGAAAAAAAATAATGTAATACAAAAGGGGGGCATATAAATTCTCAGCCAGTTGAGTAAACATTATCTTTGTTCTTGAATATAATGCCTCCTGGCATCAACCCCAGATATAGAACCCCTGGGTAATTTTTATTTAATTTTAATTTAATTTGAACTCAATATAAACTTAATGTTAATTTGATTTTAACTTAATTTTCATTGAATTTTAACTTAATTTTCATTGAATTTTAACTTAATTTACATTGAATTTTCATTACACCATGTCAAGGGATGACTATTGGCAGATCAGATATCAAAATGTGATTGCAAGTTTGGGTTTGTTCAAATAAACAATAAATTTCAAAATTTCAAAACACCACAAACCCGTTTTGAAACGTTTCTGAATCCAGTCAGTTAAATGACAACGAGGTGGTGACAAGTAGAGGAAACACACCTGCCAGGATGTCCTGCAGCATACAGGTGAGGGAGTACTGGGCCCAGGCGCCCCCCCAGGATATGTCTCCTCGGTTGAAGTCGGTCCCCACCAGCAGCAGCAGCAGGCGCTCCAGCTGCTGCTCGTTCACCACCTCAGACAGGTGGATTGTGGGTCTTGTAGCGTTGGCGATCCTTGCAAGGACCTGGAGGAAAACAAGTGTGTGTGTAGGTACTTGTAGGTAATTACTGACGAGGTGACACTGTGTGTCTGTTTGGGAAAGGAAGGGTAGGATTACCTTGCAGACAAAAAGCAGGAGGTCAGCGTGACAGGTGAAGTCCATGGAGAGGAGGAACAGGGCCAGTTTCTGCACCACGGAGATGCAGCGCTCGTGTGACAAGGTGAAGGGCAGGGGCTCGACTTCGGGGGCTTCTTTGGCTGTGGGGGACTCCGTGTCCAATGTGGAGCGGGGCCATTCGGCCGTCCGCCGCAGACGGATCAGGTCTTTAAAGTGCTGGGGAAGAAGGACGGGAGGGACATTGTGAAAGAACCCAGGACACTGTCATCTGATGAAAGGAGTAGTAGGCAGTAAGACACTGGAAACACTAGGGGGCGCAATAACTGTCCACTGCACCCTGTAACACCTACAGTATCGCTGACGATCCAGTCACGCTACCATACTCTGGAGAACCGGAAATGAAACAGAATGTGAGTTGCTGCACTCGGTTCCCATACCTGCTGTGAAGGAGCTCAGAGCAGCAGCGTTGGCAGGTGGGAAATGAATGATTATCGTACCAGAGGCTCCAAATGATCATATTTTGTGGGAAATAGTCACAAACATGTCAGAACCCAAATAACAATAGTGACTGTCGAGTCTTCAAAGCGTCTTCTGAGTCGGAGCAGCGCTTCCTGTCGAAGCTTCAAAGCTGCTTTGATGTGCAAAAAGTCACGTGACCGATGGAGAGTGAAGCAGCAAATGCTTCGGTCGCCTCAGTAACTGATACAAACATTCACAGAGTGACGAAATGATTGTACATTTAGCTGTTGGGAGGATGACCGATCTTACAGAGGGCCATGTTATCGTACAAGCAAAAAACTTTGAAGAGATGTTATTTAACTTAATTTCACCATGTCAAGGGATGACTAGTGGAAGATCTGATGATGCAAATTGTTGTTGCAATAGTTACAGTCCTCCAAATGATCTACAAAGACAGAGCCTCACGTGGGGTTAGAAGCCAGAGAATAAAAATGAGTTTTTAGATGATTCCTAATGGACAGTGAGGAGACCCGTCTGAAGTGCATCGGGAGCTCATTCACAAAGTTGAAGCTGCAACCGAGGAATGCAAATGGACTCTTAAGAACACACGGTTAGCTCTTAGCTCTTACACTAGCAAGCTAAGCTACTAACAGGCCGCTCACCTTGGATGTAGCTTGTTTGAGCTTCGCCTGCTCCACCAGCAGTTTGTAGGAGGAGCCCTTGTTGCTTTGGATCTTCTCCTTCTCGATCTGCTCCACTAAAGCTTTCTGTTTCGCTTTTAATAGATTTAACTGCTGCAGGAAAAGGGCAGAATGAATACAAGCACTGCAGAACCCCCGCCCCCGCCCTCCCGGTCCCCCGCCACCTCCCACGGAACAATCTACAGCCGCAGGAAATCAACAAACAGTTCAACTGGACTTTAACACCAGTGATACAGTCAGGCCACCACACTTTGACGTACCGTAATTACACAACCATTTGTGGTATCAGAAAACATCAAATGGTTCCTGAAAGTTGCACTTCACAATTGAAGTTGGCTGTCTTTACAGTAATGACTCACCGGCCTCCGGCAACAGCAAATGGGATTACCGTAATGACAGCAACAAGGCTGTTCTCATCTTTCAGGAACCGATGGGATTAAGGGTTAACTGTCAGTGTGTGTGTGTGTGTGTGTGTGTGTGTGTGTGTGTCTGTGTGTCTGTATGTGTATACGTCTGTCTGTGTGTGTGTGTGTGTTGGTGTTCTAGGTTTGTTGGAACGAGACACATTTACCTGCTTGTGGTGGACGAGCTGCTTGCGGATCTTGCGGGAGTACAGTCTGTCCAGGCTGCAGCTGCCTTTGGCCGACCTGGTGCTGTTCTGAGACTGAAGGCTGTTGTTGATGAAGCTCCACTGGATGCCTGCAGGAGAGAGAGAGACACTCAAGTCAACCTGTTCTTCTGTGGACTCACAGCTCTGTGGGGCCTGATCGCGTACCGGTGAAGGATCTCTCCCTCTCTTTTCCTCCAAGATGTTTCTTCCCGCCCGAGGCGTCATCCTCTATACTGGCAACATAATCCAACAGTCTGGACACCAACATCACCACCCAGCTGATCATAGGGATGTCCAGAACACCTGCAAACAAACAAACACACACACACACACACAAACAAACGTAAATCACTACCAAAAATACTTGTCTAATTTCTAGTTAAAAATCTTGACAATCTTCACTTGTTTAACACACATTTTCTCTATAAAAAAGGAAGAAAAATCTGCGAAGCAAAAAAATCTTGCTCCACTGCCAGATTTTTCTGTTTTGTTCAAGTAAAAAACAAGTTACTTCTTCAGGTGGTGTGTCTGATTGTAAGTGTAAAAAGAGGTTTTCACTAGAAATTAGCCATTTTAATTGGAAATAAGACAAATATCCTTGTAGACAGTTTTTGCAGTGTACGTGGTAGGAATGCTGTGGATTTGACGTCGGAGCATAAACTGGGCTGAAAGCATCAGTTCCTGTTGAGCCTCTGATCAGACGCTGTCTTTACCTTCTGTCCTGTGCTGGGCGGCGGCCTGAGGCTGCTGCAGGGGAGACAGTAGAGTGTCCAGCAGGTTGAGGAGACCCTCCAACACGCCGCTGTTACTCAGAGATCTTTGGCCGATGCAGGACAGCAGCATGAAGACCCTGAGAGGATCAGAGACGGTGACAGTTCAAATGTCTGCTGCATCCAACCATGTGAGCGCTAGCATACTTTGAGTACGATGTGACTATTTGGTTCCTGAAAGCAGAGAGGTGTCACTCGGCTCCTCTACCTGGACAACTTGCTGTTTTTACGGTAATGACTCACCGGCTCCCATCAACAAAGTGAAAGGGATTACCATAATGACAGAAACATGGCTGTGGTCAACATTCAGGAACCGATGCACATTTTCTCCTTCTCCTTGTTCTTGGAAATCTTTTGGCAGCGCAAATAGTCACGTAATTACGGTAATCAAACAAATGCTAGTGTGAATGAATCGTACAGCCGGTGTTACCTGTCCTGGGGGAAGATGAGCAGCTGCTCTGAGTTGTAGAGCTCCTGCAGGACGTTGGAGAGGAACTGCCCCCACCAGCGTTCTCCTCCACACAGCTGCACCAACAGCAGACCGGCATGAAGACGGATCTTTGGTGTCCCACTGATGCAGAGGTGTTTGAAGAGCTCCTCGCAGGCCTGAGCATTGAAGGTACTCTGGAGTACCGAGGGCACTGAGTGTCCTGAGACATGGGGACACACGAGTGACTCAACACGCACGACGCGCACCCGCCTTCACTTGGTTCACGCCAGAAACACAGGAGCTCACCGTTGTTAGAGTGCAGCAGGCTGAGGAGAGTGTCCAGGAGGTAGCGGATGATGGTCCTCAGCTGCTCCGTGGAGGAGTTATGGACCAGCTCCTGGGCGTCTGAAGACCCGGCTGTGAGCAGCGACTTGCGGTTGCCGCCCAGCGACACACGTAGCCGCTGAACGGCGTGATGCGCCAGGTTGAGCTGCAGCTGGAGTTGGATGCAGTCCTGGTAGGCGGAAAACACGCGCTGGTCCTCCTCCACCACCTTGTCCGGTTTCCGTAGGAAGTACTGGGCGTTGTTGGCGCTGTTGAGAGGCGGCAGGTCGATGTTCTGGAGGAGCGTCTCCAGGCGGTGGCAGGCGAGGTTGTACCTGGCAGATGAGCGGAGAGTGAACAAATCATCTACGCAGCAACTGAGTGACACTTCTCAGCTTTCAGGAACCTTTTGATGTTTTCTGATTGCACAAATTGTCACATAATTACAGTACTCCATGGTATGTTAATGTGAATGTACCGGCAGCCATATTGTCAGGTGTTGAAGGGTGAACACTTCGAGCCTTACCTGCACTGGATGTCCTCCTGCAGCGCCACCATCATGGTGAGGTGCTGATCCACGTCGGGCTGACCGGATGCCCCGCTCTCCCCCCGCAGAGGGTCGTGGATCAGCTTCAGCTCGCTCTCCCAGGGGAGGATGTAGGTGTGGCCGTAGTAGAAGCCCAATGGAATCTTGGCCCGGGCGTTGGTGCTGCCGTAGCGACCGATCACAGTGATCTGAGGTTTGAAGAAGAAGATTAAACACACTGACGTGACACAGTGTAAACGTCAGGTCTGAGCCAAGCACAGACCGCGGCGCACCTTCATGAACCTGCAGACAGGGGGCGGCAGCAGGTCGTGCAGAATGAGGGAGTGGGTGCTGATGTCAGTGGCCACGACAAGACGCCGGCCGTCCACCTCCTCCCCCAGTGTCCAGATGTCGATGGACAAGGAGGCCAGGTCGCTGCAGGTGGGGATCAGAGCGTCCGTCAGCAGGACGGGACGCCCAAAGTCCAGCGTGACGAAGCGACGAGCTCCTGGAGGAAGCAACGCAGGAAAAGGGATAAAATGATAATCCAGCCAGAAAACAACTCCCCGAAACATTTCTGAGCACAACTCACAAGTTGGGGTGTGATGATTCATCAAATTTACAATTACAATGTCACAGTGGATTAATCCGAAGAATTTTAGAAATAGTGATCGCTCTCATTGTGTCAGAGATGCAGAAATCTGCAGTGTAAAATACTGAGTTTACACAGTTTTTCCATCAGATAAATGCTCCAGTTGATGGAACGGTTCAGTTTCAGTTAAACTGAACTCCAAAACCTGATTTGTGACTTCCCTTGTCCTTACGTACCGGAGTGCATCCGCTCGATGATGATGGACTGATGTGGAGGAGGCTGCAGGAAATGAGACGCTTGGGAAATGGCCAAAGCCAGACCACTGCCCATGGAGCTCTGAGGTGAGAAGAAACCACTTATTATAAAAGTTATTACATCTATATACAGGAAGAAGTTTTCTTGGACCGACCGGCTTGGCTTTCTGTGTGTTCTTGTGAGCTGCCAGGTTGACTGGCCCGGGGTCCATCATGGAGCCCGGGAAGAGGTGGGCCAACTCGGCGCTGAAGGCCGCCGACACCGCTTCATTGGGCGGCGTGAGTGGAGGGGTCATGAAGAGGGGCGTGGTCTTAGGTGTAGGGGGGATGACGTCGGACGGGTGAATGAAGAAGCCCGGAGCTGAGGAGGGGTTGGAAGGCACAGAGTTGTGGATGGGCCCCACGCCGGAGGCGGCGGCTGCAGACGTGGTCTGATGCAGCTTCGCTTCCAGCTTGGCCTTCTGCTCAGACAGAGATTCACAGACGAACGTCGATGACAAGGGAACGACTGGAAACACATTTTCCATTGAACACTGACGGTATCGCTGTGAAGAAGGAGAAAACGTCCATCGGTCACTGAGAGTTGAGAAATTCCTCTCATTACGGTCATGACTCGCTGGCAACAGGGCAAAGGGCATTACCGTAATGACAGCAACATGGTGTCAGCTGGTGTCAGCTTTCAGGAACCGTTTGACATTTTCTGAGCGCAAATAGTCGTGTATTTACAGTACTCCAAAGTATGCTAGTGTGAATGTAAAACTGGTCGGTGTCAAAGGGTTAAATGTCTGTGTGTGTGTCAGTGTCTGAGTGTGTGCTCCTCCTCCACCTGCTGCTGCAGCTTCAGCAGCTGCTGTTGTTTCTCCTGGAGAACCTGCAGTTGCTGCTCCGCTGACACCATGGCGTGGGACAGCGACTGCAGCGCCACCTGCGCCGCCGAGCTGAGCGCCGTCGACGCTTCGCCCACCGTCCCCGCCGACAAGCCGCCGACCGCAGGGGTCACGCCAAACGTACTCACTGGGAGTCAAAGGGCACCGGTTCAGACGACGAGCAGTGGTAACATCGGAAACGTGTCGTGACACAACACGAAAGACGAGTTACCGGTGAACATGCTGGCGTCGTCGCGCTCCACCCGGGTGCCGTCGCTCGTTGATATGCAAGTAAAGTGCAAAGGCTCGACCTCCAGGAGGCCGGTTAACGCTGTGAAGCTTCCCTCTGCTGCTGCACAGCTGCTGGCTTTTCCATTCCCTGCAGGAAGTAAAACAAAATAATCAGGAACGTTCTTTCAGAATAAAAGCTGATCTCTATCTAGTTTGTTTAAGTTTTTTCTTTTTTTGGCTGTGGTGTATGTCTAAAATGAGCATTTCATGTTCAGCAGCACCACATATTCTGTGTACAAATGAAAAATATCTGTGTCAAATTACTAGTGAGAGTTAATACAACGAACACCCCTCACCAAGAAGTAAGTATAATATAACCCCCTTATTTACATTCAGTCACTTTGTACTGCACATACAAACATCTGTGTACACAACATCGAGTTTATTCTTATTTGCTATTTATAGTTCACACTCTGAGTTGTATTTGTATATTTAATATACTTATATTTATAAATGGTGTTGTCTTGAACATTAATGTGAATTTAAGACTATGTCAAGTTCTCTATCCATCTGAACTGATTCACATTATGAGAAGATCAACAAAGAATAAATATTTCTATGTGTATGTACGTGTGTGTATTTATAAATGTATAAATTTATAAACACACTTCAATGATTTCTCTCAGGATTTTCAGGCACGTTTTTTTTGTCAAACCATCATCAAGTCTGAAACTATACCCCAAAGTGTATTTTGAATTTTTTATTTCAGACTTCACTTTCACAGTGTTAACATCTCATCAGGTAGACTTAAAAAAAAAGGGTGAATAAAACATAATAAAAAATAGTGTGGTTTAAAAAAAAACAAAACGCTGAATGTTTGGTGTGAAACCATCTTATCTTCACCTGACTTCCACCATGCTCAGAATGGACTGCTGTGATGTGGGGGAGTCTCACCTGAGAGGATGTCGGACAGGTCGATCTCATCTGATTGGACTCCTGTGCTGCTGCTGAAGGCATTCTTACAGGAGGAGCCGCTGACCTCCAGGTCAAAGAGCACCGGGTCAAAAGGAGAACTGTACAGACCATACCTGCACGGACACCAACAGGAAGGAAGTGTCAGACGCCGGAGGAGCCAGTGAAACACCACTGAGCCGAGGCGTTGGACGGTACCTGGTCTGCAGCAGCGCCTCCAGTGGAGTGAGGCGGTCCTGCAGCTGTCTGGAGATGGCGGTGAGCAGAGAGGCGCAGGCAGTGCTGCAGCCTGCCAGGTCCTCTTCCTTCACGTAGTTCAATAACACAAAGTACCAGAACACTGAGCCTGGACGCAGACACCAGACAAAGACGACGGAGATGAATTAGGTTTTAGTCAACACTGCTTGTTGTTTGAAGGCCAGTTTCTGCTTCTGCGTTGAACAGACATGGACCATACTGAGGTCATACGCCGTGACCTGTAGGTAAACGCGCACCCTACGCCGTCGGTTTGACACAGAAGCGTAAACTGGGCTGGAGCTGTCTGTGAGTTACTTACCACCTGTCGCCGCTGCAGGTAAGTAAGGCATATTGTCCAACAGAGCCTTCAGGAGACTGATGCCGAAACCCTGTTGACTTGGCTCTCCCTTCCCATTGCTGGAGGGAGAAGAAAAAAAAAAAGTGTTTCCATATCAATCAGCCCAACGTGGAGCCGACACAGCATGGAGCGACGTCTACTACCTGATACACAGCGCAAGAAAGCGAGCACATTTGTGCGCTATGCTCCTTCCGGCTTCGAAGAAACACACCAGCACAATATCGGTCAGCCTGCTCCGGGTTTTGGCCAGCAGTCCCTCCTTCCCTTCTTTTACACTGAAAAAGTTCTTGATGTTAAACACCAACATAGAAACTCGAACGGTTTCCTCCAGGTGGAGCCGTACCTGCAGGGTCCATTGGAGAAAACACCAGCAAGCCAGCACAAGATGTCCAGGATGAGGCTTTGGTCGTGTTCGCTGGCTGAGCTGCCTTCTGGCCGCTGGCACAGAGCGTCCAGCAGCTTCTCGTGGAAGTCTGGGAACTGCAGCATGGCGCAGCGCTGGACCCTGTAGGGCCCATGACGCACATACAAACAACAGAAACGGACTAATTCAGCAACATGTTTCACTGCTGCTCATCTCTAACCTGTGGTGTTCTAACATGAGTACGTAGGTCTGGAGAACGGTGATCGCCTGACCTTTCTTTGGGTATCGACGTCTTCTTAAACCTCCTGATTGTGACTGACACTTCCTGCAGCAGGTCGCAGCCCCGCAGGTTTTCTACTTTCTTGGAGTGAGCAGGAGCCTCTGTTTTCACAGCAGAGACTTTGTCCTACACAGACAGGAAATGGCTTCGTTACAAAGGGTTTTCTGTTAACAGTAGCATTAAATAATAGAAAGAATAACAATAAGAATTTATAATAATAATAGATTTTATCACAAATTATCTCAATGTGCTTTACAGTGGATGAAAGCAAAATAATATTGAAAAATGAAAAACTAGGTCTAAGGTACAAATGGAACAACATGTTCAGAACTACAGAAAATCCAGTCACTAAGGCAGGAAATAATAACTGCTCTGTTCTCATAGTATGAGCAGAATGAGGAGGAGGACCAGGAGCGACGCACCTTGGAGGCCTGAGCGCGCTGCAGCAGAGTGGACAATGAGTGGGCTTTGGTGCACTGGGGCTTGGCGCTGGGCATTCTCACCACAGGCCGCGGGCTGTCCTCCGAGCCTTTATCGCTCACTGCTTTGATGTGGACCAGGAAGGAGCGGTACTTTCCACCTGCCATGCCTGTAAAAAAAAAAAAAAATTAAAAAAGCCAATGCTTGCTGAGAGGCTCTTTAATATTTTAATATTCCTCAGCAATTCAAGAATTTTAAAATTGTATTCTGTTGTTTTTAATCCGACTGCATTCCCAGTACATTCACGTGAGCACACTTTAATTACGTGTCTATTTACGCTATCAGGACGCTGAACGGTTCCTTTACCTTTGACCAGCTTGGGGCTGGTCAGACTGAGCATGCCTGCGTGCCCGGAGAGGTCCAGCCCACTAGCCAGCCACACTGGGCCGCAGAGGATGTCCTCCTTATGGTCATCGAGGAACGGACAGAGCCCCGAGCCTACAACACACACATGTTCACTCAGGACGGACGACCAGCAGGACACTGAACCTGAAAACATTGCCAATTATTTGTTATTTTATTATTATTTCATTATCTATTATTCATGTATTATTTATTAGGATTTTATTATTCATGTTTTATTTCTTATGATGTTATTATTCATGTATTATTTATTGCTATTTTATTATTGATTACTCATGTATTATTATTATTTTGGTGAGTGATGAAAAGAACACACAAACTCTGTTTACCTGACGTCTCCTCTATGTCCATAAACTGGATGTCCTCTGTGAAGTCATGTAGCAACGGCTGCCCGTTCCTCTCACCATTAGCATGGAGGACGTTGGACAGGGGAAAAGAGATCTGTCTGTCCACCGCCGTCTCTGAGGGGGGAACAAACCACACTGCTGAAATGTGCTGTGTCAGGAGTCGTCGCCGTTCTTGTTAGGACAGAATCCAAGGTGTCATTGCACCGGTTGAAAACGGGTCCTCACCGCTCACTTTGCCCAGCCCGGGGGCCTTGTTCTTCAGTAACGTGACCTGGATCTGAGGAATGTTCACCATGTTGGCGTTGAGGACGAACTTGAAGTCCACGTGTCCGACCATGCAGGCCTTTGGCAGCACCAGCTCGAACACATGCTCGTCCCAGCTGGAGCTGCACGGAAAACACGGAACGATGCATTTACTGTGAACATGTCTTATGAGCACTCAGAGACGAGGTTTTGTAAAATCTGATTTCAAATTAAACACGGGGTTTGTCTAATGTGTGAAAATGCATAATGAATCAGAACACAATCTTAATCTTCTTCCTGCAGTTTTCTGATTTTTATCTCGCCCCTGTTCTATAATTACAAAAGCACAGCAAACATCTCATTCCACATCCTGCATTCTTATTAACCACCCAAATACACTGTATTTTTTTAAATACATCTTTATCTTTATTTCACTTTTGTCTGATGTGAAATCATCCTGCTGTATGAATTAGAAGTTAATATACTTGTTATCTTGGATATTTGGTATGTTGTTATTACAAATATTGAATAAAATACTTCACAGCTCGATTAGAGGTGGGATTTAGTAAGATGAGAGTCCCAACCCAATTCACTGTTTTGAAGTTAAAATTTCTTCTTTTTGTTTGCATGATGTTTTCTTGACACACCTTAAATATTTGATTGCTGGATATAAAATGTGTTTCTCGACGTATGTATATACATATGCAGTACAGGCCAAAAGTTTGGACACCTTTTTGATAGCACTGCAAACCGTTGTTTTTCTCTCAGTGAGCTTCATGAGCTCATCACCTGTGAGTGGTTTTCACTTGTGCCTCGTCAGGATTAGTGGAATTTTTAGCCTTATTAATGGGCTTGGGACCATCAGTTGTGTTGTGCTGAGGTCATGTTGATACACAACCGACAACCCTATTCAACCGACAACTGTTCATTCAAATTATGACAAGAACCAATCAGCGAAGAAAGAGAAACGAGTAGCCGTGATGACTTGAAGAAACGAAGGTCATGAAACTAAAGGAAACACATTGAATGAGAAAGTGTGTCCAAACTTTTGGCCTGTACTATATATTTATACTGTATGTATTGGTTTTCTGGCTTTTTAATATGTATGTTCAAAGTACAGAATTTATGCTGAAAAGAAAATATTTTTATTTTTAAACAATTAAACAAGTATTTTTAAAATTAAAAAAAATGAAAACATTTGAATTACCTGTCGCTCTGCAGCTTCCAGGTGCGGGTGTGCTGGGCTGCGTCGCCATGGTGCTGCTGGTGAAGGTGCTGTGGATGGCGCCGCTGCTGCTGCTCTTGCTGCACCTCCACCCAACACGGCGGCACTGTGGCCGAGAAGCGCGGGGTCAAAGTCTCGAAGCGCGTCAGCTCCACCAGCGACATTAGGCTCTCTGTGGTCAGCGGCTGCTCGACCAGAAGGTCCACGCCTGCGAGCGGGACGGCGGATGGAGAATGAGCGGCGTGTCAGCTCACAGCCGACGGACACGGTGAGCGGGCGAACCTACCTGTGATCCCAGGACTAGAGGGGTTGGAGGAGGGCTTGGCCCCCTCCAGCAGCAGTTCGGGCCCCTTAGAAAGGGGGCCATCAATAAACATGTCTCCGTCATCTACATCGTCACATACACCTCCAATTTGAAGGAAATGAAGTTCTCCACCTTCAGACGAGAGCAGAAAGAACATGAACAGGTCTGTGAAATCTTCTCCACAGGTGAAGAACATGTTTAACCCAGTAAATCATAATCAATGATTTTAAATCAGTAAATCACCAAAAATTACTTGACTACATTCGGACTGGATGTGTTAGCTACCGAGCATTGTGGAACTTATAAGCTTCGGCTTAGAACAAATGAGACAACATGAACGGAAAGACATGAATTAACTGAACGTAAAACAACTCAGAGAGTTTAAAAAAAAATGTCTAATTTGACATTTCATCATAACAATCCATGCACAATGACAGATGAAGGAAACACACAGAATCTTAACGAAATAACCGATGCCCCTGGGAAAGTATTGTCTGTAAAACGTGAGCCACAGATCACGTCTTTAAACCCTTTACCACCGACGGGACCCCTTCTCATTCAAACTACCATACTTTGGAGTACCGTAATTACGGTACCAGACAACGTCCAACAGTTACTGAAAGATGAGAACTCAGTTCCTCTACCTGGTGTGAAGAAGGAGTAGACGAAGAAAACGTCCACTGATTCCCATTCCCTCTGTTGACGGAAGCTAGCCAGTAGTTACCGTAATGACAGCAACTTGGATGTGAAGTGCAACTTGTCAACTTTCAAATTATCAGTTTGCCACTTTTGTTGCTCCCCCAGATAAAAGTATTCAGTCGCCGCACGGGACCACGAAAAACGACCCAGATGTTCTGATGACTGACCAACATTCCATCAGCAAAACCTCCCGCCAGAAAGTGGCAAGTAAAGGACCAATACATCAAACCTGACCAACAGCTTCGGAAAAACATCCATCCCGCTGCGTCAATATCAAAGTAATAAATTAGACACACACACTTTGTCAAGGCGGGGGGGGGG
>CAAKHB010001352.1:63925-95207 GCA_901007665.1 Aeoliscus strigatus
CCCCAGCTCTCTCCTGTCCTTCCCCGCCATTTCCTCAAAGATGCTGAGGCCAAGCTGCAGCAGCAAAGTTGGTTAAGTTTGTCTGGGTTTCAACAACAAGAGGGAGACAGATTGCTGCAGTGGAACGCTGATGTCAATGTCTCCAGCTGCATCCGGAGAAGTCACAGCCCTGTAGCTCCATGTCAGAAACGTGTGTTATCTGCCCACAGAAGTCTTAACTACATGTCATGGTGACGTAACAACTGGAACGCTCGGTGCGTCACTTGATTCCCGCCCTTTGCTGCGGCACTTCCAGATGGTGGTCATACGCGTCTCCCTCTCCTGCACTGCTATAAATTTCAGCAAAAGTAACTATGGCTCAACATTTACCAGCAGCAGCTCCGACAAGATGTGCTCACTTTCAGTCGCCGGCAGCTTCAAGTACAGAGAGAAACAGAGGAAACCTGAAGAGGCTCAGCACAGCACAGGAATCCCACCATTTCCACAGAGCACACTCACACACTCAGACCGGAAGTGGCTGATACCTTCACGCCAGCATATTTTGGAGTACCGTAATTACACAGCTATTTGCATCAGAAAACAGTAAACAGTTCCCGAAAGCTGAGAAGTGTCACTTGGTTCCTCTACCTGGTGTGAAGAAGGAACGAGAAGGAGAAAACGTCCATCGGCTGTCCTTCACACCAGGTAGTGAAACAGAGTGACACTTCTCAGCTTTCAGGAACCGTTGGGATGTTTTCTGACAGCGCAAACATTCGTGTATTTACGGTACTCCAAAGTACAGTAGGTTAGCATGAACATAGCAACTTGGATACTGTTGGTGTTAAAGGGTTAAACAGAATAAGACAAGGCAAATCCGGTCGATTTTCAAAGTAAAACACCAGATGTGGACTCCAGTTCGTGGAACTCGTTAATACATCAGTGTGGTAATGTACTGACAAGACACGAAATGCCATTTGGATTTGTACCCCTGGGGTACGTTAGTAAGTATAAGTAAGTATAAAGCAGGAATAACAAGGACACCTCCACCCTCGCTTGCGCCATCATTACTTCATCATCTTCCTTGAACGGTGTGAAACTGCTCCTGACAGCATCCTCTCTTACCTCGGTGACAGGCAGCTCCAATTGGACCATGTCCTCAGGCTTGGCCACCGGGGGCTGGAGGGCCGTGTCCAGCAGCAGGATGCCGTTGAGGTCTTTTCTGCATCCCACCGCATAGTCGTCCACAAACAACACCTTGTCCACTGCAGGGAAGTACTGACACCTGACACGGCCGCCAGGTTTAGCTGCAATGATTGAAAGAGGCCAACACGGCAGACTGTCAGGTGCGTGGAAGAAGGAAGATCAGAATTCACTGGCAGAATCAATATCGGGGAAAGTCAGAGAAACCTGTTACTCAGCATGTTGACTTGACATCTTCAAAGACATTAAACCAAAGACGTTTGTCGTGACGTCATACGAGTTGGTTACACCCTTGGATCACGAACCTCACATGCTGGTACATCATTCTACAGCTAAAAACTATTCACATCCAATAAATACAGGGTTAAAAGTCCTAGGTTATTCATCAAATCCTTTTATCCATTTATTTACAACTGTTTGTTTTCACTGTCAAACCACATCCAGAGTCGATAAACACTCAGCAACTGATTAATCTCAGTAGTGGAAAATGCAACAACCTACAGAGGAACACTACACCTCTCTGTTTTGATTTTAGAAGCACTGCAAGCCAATTAACAGAAGAATAAGATTCAAATGAAGTGCATTTATGTGACATTTCTAAAAAATGGTATCATGGAATTTAGCGTCATTCAGAGCAGTTCATTTTCCAGTACAAACACACCGCTACTTGTGTGTTCCACACAAATGAAAGTGTAATAAAAATGAAAGACGGACGTCCGTGCAGTCACACGTGTGATCAGAGGTGCTAACTTGTGATCAGATCATCCAGGGTGCATGCTAATGCCATGAAGAAGAGGGCCTTTGTTTGTTCTTGCTCTCTCACGCTGGTCAGCCATCGCTCAGGGAGCATCCTAATGCTACGGCCCGTCGTAATACCAAGCTGAAGACAACACATGAGCCAGTGTACACATGTACGCGGCAGGAGCTGTTGGGTTACATCACATCTACACACACAACATCAGTAGAACATCCTCATATCCTTTTATAGCGTGAACACTTTGTGGGATAACAGTCAGTTATAAATTCAGCTTGATCTGATTATTTTCAACTGTGAGGTCAAGTTCTGTTAAACACTAACTTCCTGTCCAGTTAAAAGAGGTCATGGACGATGGACTGGTCAGACAGTTGGTTCAAATGAAGTGTTATCTGTACAATGACAACAGCAGCTGATAGGTAAGTGAGTTGATAACATGGAGGAACAGAAGTGCAAATGTAAGAGAGTCATTGTGGATGGAGCATCAGCTCTGACACGACATACTGCCGCATGCGGTTCAGACACGGACAGGGACGTTACTTTAAGGTCAATTGATTGACCCGCTGCAACAAGGTACGTGACAGTGAGCTGGGGCTTCTAGAACTCACGTATTAGAAAACATCTATGCCAGAGACAATATGACATTTACAGTCCACATGATGAGGAAACACAAAACATTGAGTTTGGAAAGAGTTATTTCCTTTCCAAGAGGGAATCACAGGAAAGGCTTTGAGTGAGTGTGTCTGCCTGCGCACACAATCATGTAAAGCAGTCTACAAGGGTTTTGGTATATTCTGTTTGTCAATATGTAACATTTTATTATTTTTAACCGATAACATGGGAGGGACAGTTCAGTTATCTCATAAACAAGTATATTTCCATATTTCCATCAATTCCAACTGCATGTTGTCAGGTAGAAACACATCTTCACAAACCACCAGAATCAGACATGTGTGGTTTCCAGAACTTAAAAAAAATGCTGCTGCTGCTTTTGTCAGTTAATTATGCAGCTTTAGATAATGACACTGCCACTTTTATTCTCCATTTATACTCACTGTTTTTAGCAGTTCTTCTTGGTTTAATCAGGTGTTTTGATTTGCTTGCCATTCCTCTGTCTTTATTCACAGTGACAATTAAGATTTTTTTTTCCTGATTGTTAACTTTTGCAGACGCAGTGTTCTGCCTGTGACAGAATGTTGCATGTATCAGCAGCAAAACAAGAGGGGACTTATGCTCATATAACAAAATAAGCCAGTAAACAACGAAAGTAAACAAAAGCCCCCTCACTCCATCTCAGAAAGCAAGCTGACAATCCTGAGTTAATTTATCCTGAAATTAAGGAAAATTGCTGTTTTTTCCGTTGTATTCTCATGTAAACTGACAAATCAAACCAAACGTCTTTAGAGTTACATACGTTTGATTTCAGTTCATCATTAACTCAGAAATAAGGACAATTCGGCAGTTTTCCTCAGTTCAGGATGATCCAACTCAGGATTTTCACTAAACCTGCTTCTAGAACGGGCCCCAGGTGTTTGTAAACTGCCTGCATCTCAACCATGTCTCTAAAACTCCCTCACGTTATTACTGCAAGCTGTCAGGTTAGATAGCAATAGTAGCCTGGTTGCTGTCAAATCCCATTCAGGCAGGCTAATGTCTTAAACCGTGGACGTAAATGTTAAATGTGATTCAAACGCTTTGACAGACGTGAACTTTAAGGTGAATACCCATGATATCGTCACAGACTAGTGGAAAATCACTGTCAGTGAAGACTGCCCGGCTTGCTAGCGGCATGCTAATGACACAGCTAGCTGCTAACTTGAATGGTAACGCTAGATGTCATGTCTAAAGTGTGACACACAGTGACTTTGGAAACACCGGTATGCAAAAGACAACAATGTCAGTCTTACCATAAACAGAACGGCGTCTGGATACAGTGTTTGACTATTCGCCAGAAGACAACCGCTAGAGAAACGGATCTTATTAGTTCAATAATCTCACTGGGCCCATCTGCTGCTAGCATCCTAGCATTAGCAGACTGACAAAGTGTCCTGCACGTTAAGAGCCAGTTGACAATCAGGCGTTGGATTGTCAGAACTGAAACTGAGGGTGTCACAACCCGGACATGGAGCTCCGGTACTCACCGTGCAAAGCCGAAGCCTGGAGAATGGCCCCAGAAGTGCCGTCAATGACTTTGATACTGCCGCGGCTGGTGACAGCTAGGATAGCGTTGAGGGCCGGGTGGTACGTAAGGCTTCGCAGGCCCTCCTCGTCACAACGCAGGCAACCGTCTCTGAGTACAACCCAGTCCGAGGAGGTGGACGAGCCGGAGCCCGGCGAGGCCGCGGCCGCCATCTTTCTTGATTTTCTCCCTTCCCTTCCCGTCTTATGTTTCTACGTATCCGCTGCACCACGTAATATAGCTAAATCTAAAAGACTAAGTAGGTACTATCATTCCTCTGCCACTGCTGGCTTCTTCCGTGGCTTCTGCTCCACCGCTGGTCACCGCGGCAGCGGCTGTTCACCATCGGCTCTGAGAAACTCCTGGCTCGGCTCTCTGTCAGTCATGATAGGTGAACGGAGCAAGCGTATCGCCGCGCAAACCCTCGCGATAGTTCAAACGAGAACATCCGATGGACAAAATAATAGAAACAAAACATGGTTCAGGCAAAATATGTATTGTTGGATGTTTCTTTTCATTAAATGCAAATAACATTACTAACATCCCACAAGATTTAAATACAAAGTTAAATTAAACTTAATTACAAAGTTAAAAACTATAAAAGGGTATTTAAGTAATTTAAATTTAAAATTTGACAACTATTTTAATATACTTTAGTCTTAAGTTTTAATTTTTTTAATCGTTGTTGTGAAGGGCTTTGAGCAGCATGTGGTACTATACAAGTAGTTTGTAATATAAGAAATCTTATTTTGAAGCTACAATCATATACTGATTGACAAGTGCATTTTTGTCATGTACGTTATATTTGAACATCAGAACCATGTTGCTCACCTTGTCACTATCTAGTGGCTCTGAAGTGATCACTGTTCGCAATCTGTATACACACAATTTTCAGCAACAACTAGGAAAGAAAACTGTCTTGATAATGCCATACCTAATAATAAAAGTGCAGTAGCCATAGCCAGTAAGGAATGGTGATTAGTGTTAACTGTTTATTGAATCTGTTACAGAGGTGTTATAGGTCACCAAGAGGTGCTGCATGTACGAGAAGAAAATACTCACGGAGCTTCAGAGTTCAGGATGCATACCATATTCGTCACAGCGAGTTCAACATATGCTAACAAACTGTAAATAATACTGTGTTCGAAGCAAAACCTGCTGAGGCTGGCTTGAGAGTGTGCAATAAACTTAATTTATTAGTGTCACCCGTGTAGTCTACTGTGTATAATGACAGGAGATGTCAGGTGTTACTCAAGTGTGTGATTATTAGCAGATAATGACATTCCTATATTTGAAAAACAAGGCATCACATTTCGTAGACGAAGGCTGCTTCTTCTGTAATCCATAAAGAAATAAAACAAGTGTGTGAAATAGGCATTGACACTGCACTAAATGTTACAGTGCAGAAAATCTGTCTGAATGACTCAAATCATCCTTCAGCAGGACCATTCATCGGCTTTATAATTCAATAAATATCTGATTATTTCTCACTTGTTCAGTAACATGTAACTTGGAATAAAAGGGTTGTATTTTATAGCAGTGAGCCAAAAGTCTGCATAGCAAAGTTTAAGCTATAAAAGCAGATGCTTTTTATTAAACAAAAGACATGAGGGACAAAACTATATACACTGATTATATATATTCCCAACATCCCCATCGTCTACATTTTAAAAAGAAATGTACACGTTTTGAAAAATCCTGGCTCCGATCTTCATCTGTTTTTCCCTTGCTGAGGGTCACTGTCCATAAAAAGGTTCATCTCATCCACTCAGACGCCAGTATAAAGAGATAGGAAGTAGATGTACAAAAGCAGAATGGGATATATGAGAAGAGGCTTCTTCGTCTTAAATTCCTCTCCGACAAGCAGGGAGGCCGCACTGTACGCAGCCCAGAACACGCCGAACAGCTGAAAGAGAGGCACACTGCTGGATTCATTCATTCGTCTGACAGACAATCACTGAACTTTCTCCATTCACTCACTTTTATAAGTGTGGAGACCACGTCGAAACCCCCAATGACTAAAAGCAGAGGAGCTATAACGATGAGGGGAAGAAGGGAGTATCCTATCACTCCGAGGACCTGCCCATAGGAAACCTGCCCACAGTGAGGTGAACAAATAAATTAGGGTTACTTGTTTAAAAAAATAAGGGAGGAATGAAGCTGACAAAATGAAAACGACTTCAACCGACCTCGCCGCCAAGAACACGAGCCAGCAGGAAAATTGTTAGCGATCCAAAAATCCAGATGGTGATGATCCAAGACACAACCTGTCAGGTACAAGCACCATATTGTGACTTCCACAATGCAGCACCACCGACATGATCAACTATCTACATTAGGTCCATGTCTTTATACAGTACGAGTTCCCTTTACAGTCAAATCTAAACATTTACCGTTTTCTCCTGTGGAGCAATGAGAGAAGTCTCACTTGACAGTGTTGTTATATGTTCTGCTCACCTTAAACTGTCCATAGATGGAGATCATGGAGAAGAGGAGCACAATGGCTAAAGGGCCCCAGAAGTCTGGGTTGTCTCTGACCACCTGTCGGTTGTAACCCAGCGATGGCATCGGCATCAGCACGCAGCGAATCTTGTAATAGATGTCCTTCAAATCGATGTCAAGCTCCTCCCTGGTCACACATACAAGACACTTTTTCATGACTCATGCTTTGCCTTGACGCAAGCAGTCCACAGGGGACGACGAGAAAACAGCAGTTTGAAAAAAATCACATGGTCATTAAGTGTTCACCAAGTAAAAAACAGAAGATGTACACACAGAAGAGGTTTGCTCTCCTCGCTGTCGTCCTCCTCCACCTCCAGCAGCCACCCATAGCCTCGCTGTCTCAGGAAGGTGGTGGCGTATGGGTCTTTGCCGCTGTCACTGCCCATATTCAGTTTAACATCTGGGGTGCTGATGGTGCCGCTGAGTTCTGAGGAGGAGAGGTTTAGGAGATGTCTGAGCACTGGGTCCATATAACAGTGCATAAAATATTACGTCAGAAACTGAACCTAACTGCATCAGTTCCTAAGCCTGGTTTACTTCTCACTACAGGGTTCATATATCAAAAGCAGAGTCCCTGATGTTGTGAGAGTCAGTCACTCTTCACATCCCTGTGTACTGTAGACATAGAAGGAAACATCACATGACACCTCTGTCATTTGTTATCAAATATTTCTTAACTATTGTTGCTTAAATAGATAAAACCTGTCTCTCAACGCAAACTTAGCTTCTACTTAAATATATCGATAGTGAAAGCACATATTTAATAACATATTTATTTAATTTAGAGCATAATATTAATGTGTATCATTGTTTTACTGCTTAAAACCAGCGATACATTTGTGGGATGTAAGCTATCATATATAACTGTCTTCATCTGTGTACAATGAAGGAAATCTAACTAACGTTTTCCGACACTAATTGGAATCGTTTGAAATTTCGCAGGAAAAGTCAGCTTTCGGGGGTTGATTGGCTTCAACAAGACTCACAGCTTTTTCCAGCGTTGTCGGTTTGCTGCTAGCGACAGCGACACGTATGGGCAATGACATTCGTAAAGCTAAGCTCAGTTAGTGTCGTTATTTTTGTGTCATATAAAATCTGAATTTTCAGCTTTCTGTTTGACATGTGTCTCCGTTTTATGATTAGGCGACAATGCAACGTTGTGACACCGAGGACACAGGTCACAGAAGAGTGTAAATACTCGCTTGTTTCGACCTGTGCTGGCACTGCTGTTTCTGCTAGCATTAGCATTAGCTTACCCTCAGCCTCTGTCGAGGAGACGAACGTGAAATCTCCGTTGATGGGTGAAAACTGCATGATTGGTTTCTGCCACGGCACACCGCTTACAGCCAGAGAATCACATTTAAGTCAGAAAGAGGCGTTAACGGCGCTGTCATTGAGCACAGCCAAGATAGTTTGTTAAAACTACCGCATCTTGTTTTCGTCCTGCCTGCTCGCCGTGCGGGAGGAAGCAGGAAGTGCAGAGGAAGCTGGGAAAAATGCGACACGTCTTATGAGACGTTCACATGATGTCAAAAATGACGGAATTAGAACAACTGTGCACGTTTACATTTCAATACAAACATTTAACCACGATCCGAAAAATCTAAAATGTGTCATATTTTCTGTTTAAAATGGAATAAACTGATAATTAGCATTAATTTCTTTTTCCATGGGACGCTAAAGATGTAACCTGGAAGTGATTGTTTATCGCTGCTGATGCTTTCAACAGCAGCGAACAATTCCTCCCACAGAATAAGCAAACTGATTGACACGTTACTCGTTGGCCGCTTAAAGCAATAAACGGATCAATGTTTGATCTCTGTGGATTGTACAACGAATAACGGCAGTTATAGGTTTGCGTTTACGGCACTTTCTAGATCGTAAAATACTACATGTGCTCAGATTTTATGTTGTAAAGATTTATCACGCAAGAAGAAAAGTTGTCGTTCATTTATGCCACAAGATGGCGTTCAAGTGACGCGACCAACTGTCAAACAGAACGAAAGCTATTACTGTTAATACACACTCAGCCGTGTGTGTGTGTGTGTGTGTGTGTGTGTGTGTGTGTGTGTGTGTGTTGACTATTTCCTCTGTTTATTTTACAGCACACATATTAAACATGTATTTGACCGAGAATAGACCAGGTTGTAATATCTTTGGTCTGGGAATTTGTTCTCCGCTGGATGCGCGCTCCCGCAAGACAGTTGTTACGCGCATCACTAGTCTCTTCCGTTTCCCTTCTGCTGGCCCCGCCCTCTTTGTCAGTTCGACCAATCGAGGCACTTTATACTCAACTACACCAGTTTTGCCGCTAAAACCAAATTCGCTCCTTCGTTTCCTTCAGGTAAAGCAAATCCGTCTGAATGAGAGGAAGAATTAGAAGTGAGCCGACAATTGGTGAGTTTTGAAACTTATGAAACATCGCACAATGTTTTTCTAGGTTTTGTGTCGAGTTCTACACGTAAGACTCGTGCGTGGACTTGTGATTTAGCCATTTGCTGTCACGTCAACAAACGTTCTGTTTACAGCCAATGTCAGTGTACTTTGTATGGTTCAGTCTGATTGTACAAGAAAAAAACAGCAAAGCACTCACGTATGAGTGAAATTCAGAAAGTTGTACAGTATTATGTGGATATTTGTTGTGTAAAACTACACAGAGCTTATAAATGATTGAATGTACGTGAAAATGGCGATATTATGTGATGAAAACTGAGACGATCGAATCAGTGTCCAAATGGATTTGAATTGTTGTTCCTGAGACAGGTCATGTTCTAGATTTAATCCAGGTGAAAGTTCATTTGGCTCATTTTCACTTCATTATGTGGTTCTTTTGTGTCTTTTTTTTCACGCATTTAGAATCTGTGTGGCTGTTCAATCCAGCAGCTGGAAATGGGAATCTCTGGACTGCTGCAGTTCATTAAAGATGCAGGAGAGCCTGTCAATGTGAAGAAATACAAGGGCCAGACCGTGGCAGTGGACACGTACTGTTGGCTGCACAAAGGAGCCTTTTCATGTGCAATGAAGCTTGCTAAAGGAGAACCGACTGACCAGTAAGTTTAAAAAATAAAAAAAAAAATCTCATCCTTCTGTAGTTTGTGCTCTCCTTGGAATCAGAATGAAACACCTGGTCTGATTCCAGCATTGGATTTTTCCCAACCCCTCAGGTATGTGTGGTACTGCATGAAGTTTGTGGACATGCTGTTGAATTTCAGCGTGAAACCAATTCTGGTGTTTGATGGACGCAACCTGCCTTCAAAACAAGAAGTGGAAAAGTCCCGCAGAGAGTGAGTTTTAACCCTCGACTGTGTACAAGTGTGTTATGTTTGCAGTTTTGAGGAGTGACTGACTGACTGACTATAACACGTTTCAGGCGACGAGAAGCCAATCTTAAAAAAGGCCGGCAGCTGCTACGAGAAGGAAAAGTGTCGGAGGCCAGAGACTGTTTCAACCGGTGTGTTAACATCACTCCAGCCATGGCTCACAAATTGATAAAGGTGAGCGCTCCCTTCCTCCTCCTCCTCTCACTCCTTCCTCTCCTCGCACAGCTGGCCTGAGCCCATGTCTGCATGGAGGCGAATAGTTTTAAAGATGTTTTGCGTCCACACAGTCTTCTCCATAAATGTAGGCATCCACACAAATTGAATACACTGTCGTACATATGCCAGGCCTGTAGGTGGAGCTGTAACTCTGCCACAGTTAGCCAGTTAGCATGAAGCTAAGGAGACATGGAGCTATGACGGCTCAGGAAAGATGCGTATGGGTTGGACACAGGCAGGAGAAACGCTGTTGTCTCCACATTGAGTCACTCAAAAATGATCGTATCCAGGCCACAGACCGCCGGTTCACGTGGACCAAAGGTCCAGACAATTTAAAAAAAAAAAAAAAAAACAGATTCACCAGAACCTGTCTCTGTGTGGACATGGCCTGAATATACTGGGAAAAAAAGTTTAAAGTCGATTTCAATGTTTGAGTGATTCAATTAAATACATCGTTGACAACGAAAGGTGAAGATGTTTTAGAGAAAAAACAGGAAGTGTGTGTGTGTTTCCGTCCGTCCGTCCCAGGCTGCTAGGGCGAGAGGAGTGGACTGCGTTGTGGCTCCATATGAAGCTGATGCTCAGTTAGCTCACCTTAATAAATGTGGACTGGCGCAGGCCGTCATCACAGAAGATTCCGACCTGCTGGCATTCGGTTGTAAAAAGGTACGAGGTTATACCGTTTCTATAAACTCACACACACAAAATGGAAGTGTTGTGATAAGTGTGGGAGAGAGATTTGAGTCTTCTTTGAGTCACATTTGGAACCAGGGGAACCGAGCTCCTGTCAGCGCCTCACGTCAGTCACACTCATCATGCAGGTGATCCTAAAAATGGACCAGCAGGGCAACGGCCTGGAGATCGACCAGAGCAACCTGGGCCGCTGTCGCTCTCTGGGGGACGTCTTCACAGAGGAGAAGTTCCGTTACATGTGCATCCTGGCCGGCTGCGACTACCTGGCCTCCCTGTATGGTATCGGCCTGGGCAAAGCCTGTAAGCTGCTGAAGCTCGCCAAGGACCCGGACGTCCTCAAGGTGAAGCAGGTGCTGCTTGATCTGTCCTCGATGAGGGGACGGAGAGCGGAGCTGGGTGTCTGCTCCAGCAGCAGGAGGTCTTCATGTGGGTTCTGCTGGGTCACAGGTGATCAGGAAGATGGGCCAGTACCTGAAGATGAACCTTGTGGTCCCTGAGGAGTACGTGGAGGGATTCGTCCGAGCCAACAACACCTTCCTCTACCAGCTGGTGTTCGACCCCGTCAGGAGGAAGGTCGTTCCCCTGAACCCGTACCCAGAGCACATCGACCCGGCCTCCCTCAGCTACGCAGGCCCGTATCCTCCCGTCCTGAGTCAGCAAAATCTTACCGAGCATTTCTTATTTCTAGTCAAAATGTCTCATTTCGAGTCAAAAAATCTATTTACACGTAAAGTTGGACACATCAAACACTAACTTGTTTTTAGACATTTTCCCTGTTTTTTTTACTTGATATAAACAGGAAACAGATAGGAATTGTACTTTTTAAAGTGACAATTTGCTTGAAACAAATGAATATTGTCTTAAAGTTAGTGTTTCAGGTTGTTTCATGGTTGTTTCCTTGATGCTGGTGAATGCAGACATTTAGGAGACGACACAGGCCTTCAGATGGCTTTAGGAAACCTGGACATCAACACCATGGAGAAGATTGATGACTTCAGCCCAGACAAACCCATGACACAGGTACCAGCGTTGTTCAAAGGAACAATGATGGGTTTTTTTTTTATTCCTTTTCATATGATGCCATTCTTTTCATTTCCTCGCAGCCACCCAAATCTCGCAGCCACAGCTGGAAGGTTTCCTCGGCCTCGGCCAGCCGCAGCATCTGGAGCACCGCAAGCCTCCAGCCGGTTGGTGCTTCCTCACCGCGGCCCGTCACCGCCCCCGACATGCCTCCCTCCACCAGGGGGCAGAAGAGAGTCATCAGCCTGGATGGTCTGAGGCTTCAGCACAGACAAGTGAAGAGACCCAGAGAGGGTGAGTCGCTGAACATAAACGTTTGTACGATGGGTTTAAACTACAACGGCTCAGCTCCGTTGTGTGAATGCGGTGTTATTTTCATTGATGGAATTAATCCGTGAACACCGACAGTGTCACTGCCGATACATTCACATCGGCATACTTTGTGCTATTTGTGCGATCAGAAAATATCCATCAGTTCCTGAGAGTTGAGAAGTTACATTTCACATCCAAGTTGCTGTCATTACGGTCATGACTCACCAGCTCCTGGGAACAGAGGGAAAGGGATTACCGTAATGACAGCAACATGGCTGTTGGTGTGTGTCATGGTGTAAATATTCTGGTAATTACAATACTCCAAGGTACGCTAGTGTGAATGCAGCACTGAGGATGCGTTGGTGTTAAAGGGTTGAATGAGCGGATGGAAGGCGTCGCCATAGAAACACTGTGACTGGACCAGTCGTGTTGTTTCCAGTCTGAACAGAAACTTTGAAGGCAGCTGATGGATTTTTTTATCACTTTCTCCCCCAGTAAATTCTCCTTCTGTCTCTCTCATTGTATAATTATACTGTTAAATTGAAGACAAATCTCACGGACAGTGTGATTCAGAATGCTACTGACATTCACATGTTCATTTACACAGGGCTGTTAGTTCTCTGTGATTGTTATTAGATAGATAGGTACTTTATTAATCTCCAAGAACAAGTAGTATCTCCAAGTACATATTAAAATAATATATTCAATAATCACAATTATTGACTTATACCACAGACTATTATTCGGTATTATATATTGATTTATATTACATGAATATCAACCTCCTCCTTCCCAGACTCTGGTTTATCAGACCAGGACGTTCTGCAGCAGTACTCTTCCTCCCTCTCCGTCCTCAAACGCTCCAGCTCACATCAGCAGCCAGACAAGTCACCGAACCGTCGGCTGCAGCCACGCAACTGCTTCGCCACGCAGCTGCAGAGGAGGAACCAGGAAGTCGAGGAGGACGGAGAAGTCACATGCAGCAGGTGGTCGAGAATATCTGTGGGAACATTCCAGAGTGACGTTCTCCACCTGATGGTCTGACGTGACTGCAAACCAGTGTTTACCACCGATGAGTTCACCCATTCATTCATTCATCTAGTGTTCTTTTCGTCGGTGCAGATTCTTCAGCAGTCCGGCGGTGAACACAGAGGAAGCTCGTCGGGAGGACGCAGCTGAGCGCGTGCAGCCAAGAGACACGAGTCCCAGCAGGGACGAGTCCAGTGAAGGTCCCAGTGTCCCGTCTGTGGACACACCCAGTCCGTCTCCATCCACGACCCCCTCATCCCCCTGCCCGTCCAGCCGGGGCCTCCAGTTGTTCCACTGGTCAGCTGATCCCAGCGCAACCGACCACTTGAGGACGCCGAAGATGACTTCGGGCCTCGCCGCCCTGCAGCGGTTCCAGTATAAGAAGGAGAGTATGTCCTCCACGGACAGACACCCAGTGGATCAGGACAACCCCCCAGACTCTCCTTCCTCCCAGGACAGCGCCTACTTCTCTCAGTCGCAGCCCGGCGTCACTTTTCTTCGCAAAGACGAACTTCTCTCCCAACAAGCCTCCGTAGGTTTACCGTCGGTCGTGTCCTTCCTGTTTGTTTTCATTGTAGTTTGAGTGTGGCTGTGCAGAGATGGGATTCACGGCGCTTTGACATGTTAGCTCCACCTACAGGTCTGGAGTATGAACTACAGTCAGTTGTTTCCAGTGGATCAAATATTCTTGATACGATGCCGAGGAAGACGGAGGAAAAGAGAGTGTTAGTGTTTGTGTCCTAAAAAAAGACATCGGCCTGTAAACACAATTGCGACTCGGTTCTCATCGCCCATTTAAAATAGTTCAAAATATTCAACTTGTTCATGAACGTCACATTCCGTGTGTTCACGTCTTTCATGTGCTCCCTCGCAGGAAATGGATTCAAGCAAAGATTCGGAGCCGGAGCAGAGTCCAACACGCTCACAGGGAGCTGAAAAGAAACTCGTCTCGGTGAAGTCAAAGGTGCCTCCTTTGACTTCCCAGTTTGTTTTCATATTGTTGTATTGTTGTATGACTTTGTCTCTGCGCAGGCTGCCGGTCTGAGGAAACCCAGAGTCAGCCATCAGGTTCCAGCCTCAAAGGTCCGATCGCTGGGACCGGCCCGGGCCAGCGGCCTAAGGAAGAAATCCACGCCTCCCTCCCCCAATAATGAGAACAGCCCGGGTGTCCAGGCCACTCTGAGCATCCTGTGGAAGAACTACAGCTTCAAAAAGTACGGAATCAACCTTTAACACCTGAACATGGTCTGTGGCAGAGAGGAAACATCCGTCGGTGTCTGATCCTTCTTACGTGTTTCAGACAATTGTAAACATTTTCTTCTACTTTTCTATTGTTCCAAACTGCAGAGGACGGGTCTTCACAACATTCGCTTGAAATGCGATGCTACATGCTATGCTAACAAACCACAGAGACAATCAGCAGGAACGTGATTCAAGGAAATTCAAGGATAACAAGAGTCGAGCTCTCCGGCGGGCTTTGTTGTTCTGTTCCACTTAATGGCACATCGCGACACACCCGTTGCCGTGGAAGTAGTGGCAAAACGTTGCCAGTTGTTGCGTCTGAACTTCACGGATGATGAGTAAAGAGAATGAAGTCAAGCTATGACGAGAAAGATGAAACGTGTAAAAAAAAAAAAAAAACAACCAAACAGGTTTATTAAATGGGAAGAAAAGCTGAAACGGACTGAACTGACAGAGACGTGGATGTCTGGTGGTTTGTCGCTGACGTGACACCATGTCTCCCCAGAGAAACCCAGAAGATGACGCCCTGTAAGAAGCCCATGTCTCCGGTGGAGGACAACCAGCAGGACTGTTGACCTCACCGACATGAGCGACCTCAGCTCCGGTGCCTCAGAGCGCTGGAACACCTTCATCTTTTACGTACGTCTCCTCGTCAGCATTATTAACATTATCACTGTATATTTTAAATAAAGTTTGTCCTCTCAACCAGCCGGATCTTTCTTTAACTTCTCTTTGAATAGAAAACAGACACTTTATCCACAACAGCTGGAACGCTGCATTTACGACAAGTTCCTGAATGCGACTCGAACTGTCAGTGACACAGAACGCAAAATAATGTTTGGAAATTAAAGGGTGTGTGTTCACGTGGAGGAGGAACAGTGAGTGTAACTACAGTAAGTACATATGTGGATAAACACATTCTGTGTCTGGCGTTTGTTTTTTCCATAATACAAATACATAGAGCTGATTGCAGCAAACAAGAAGGGGGCGGAGCTTAAAGTCCATAAAATGCAAACGCTCCGTTTGTAATGTAGTCGGTCTTCATTGCATAGAGGTAAAGAGACATTCCACGCTGACGTCTCATTAACATGTTCATGACATGTTCTATCACCAGAGAACGTGCCAATAAATGAATCGTGACATGATTTTCACACGTTTTCGTCGTGGGCGACTGACACTTTGTTTTTGACACATTCCCCTGCAGCCGGCTAGAAAACGGTCGTCTGACTCGAGGGCGACATGTCCTGACGGCCGTTGATTTTCTGAAGGTGTTTCCTTGTCAAGTTGCCGTGTGTTTGCTGATGTTTGTTCGTTTGTCAGCAAAAAGTTCTGAACAGATCTGAATGAAATGTTCAGGACTGTCTCTGTGGACCAGTGGTTAGTGTGTCTGTCTGTTAACCCAAAGATCGGGGGTTGGAGCCCACCCAGTGTTTTACTGTTGAATTAAAAAAGAACAACTAGAGGTCAGAGGTCTTGACTAGGGACAAAGTCCTGTTTGATGATCAGTGAATTTATCAGACCAGATCAATGAGAGGAGGACGATCATGTTAGGTGGAACTGAGCTGATGAGGGATTTTCTACTTTTAAGTTATTTGCCTTGAACCTTTGGCCTAGATTTGATTTTTCAAAGTGTTGTAAACCTCTTCCTGTGTTTGCGTGGACGTTTACTGTCGACAGCTGGAGTTTTCTTCAGAAGTATTTGGTGGAAATGATGGATCCAGGCTGGAGACGACTTTTATCATGTGTTTTTCTTTCTTCTTTTTCTGTTTATATTTGTGTGTAAAGTATGAACTGATGTAAATGTATGAGTGACGACAAGCTTACGCTCACTCCGTTGTTTCTTAGGCCACGCCCACAAGGAATTGTCTCCAGAAATGCGTCATATGAACGAAATGATAAAATTTGTTTGTGGATTCACCTGAACCCGTCTCTGTGTGGACGTGGCCTGAGTGTCATGAGAACAGAATAAGGAAGTTTGTTTCAGAAACGCTGAGATGGAACTTGAGCCAACTTCCACCTCTGATAACGTTCAGAGGTATTATCATTTTGAAATCCACAGCCAGCGATGATCACTGACTGAAACGTGTCACGGTTTGTTCAGTCAGTCAAAGATCGTATGTTATGGATGATTGTTGTAAAAAAACAAAAAAAAACACAATGCATACTTGAGTGTTTACTAAAACGCTGCAGAGGTATGTGAGGAATGTGACGTTTGATGCGTGCCGTCTGGTCTCCGTCGGTCCGTCTGTGTAAAACCATCCAGTGACTGATATTGTAATAAATCACGGTGTCTCTTGCGGGTGAATAAGGTGGAGAGTCAGCCGGCCGTGAAATGAATCTCAGTGTTAATCTCAGGACGTCGTGTTGTCAGCAGAGCTGCGTTTTATGACATTAGTCATTCCTCGGCGCTGCAGTGGGGGAGAATACCTGAGCTGATCCGGATACCTGCCATTCCTCCCTCCTGGAAGCAGCCGGGCCATTTGTTGCACAAGAAGCAGCGGCCGCAGCGCCGCGGCCTCGGTTTTACACCTGACAGGTTTCCTAATTAGGAAACAAACTGCAACAGCTTTTTACAGGAGACGACAGACCATGGTTTATCAATGCGGCCTTCTGACCTCCAACATGTAGTAATGAATGCACACATCCCTTTTGTATTCTATAGGATTGTTTTTGTATTTTTTATTTTTTGTTTTTATATATTTTATCTTATTTTTGTATTTCAACAAATATACTTGTTTTTATATTTTATCTTATTTTTTGTACTTTTTAAAATACATGTGTATTCCTTTTTTGTATTTGATCTCGTTTTGTATTTTTGAACCTTTCTACTTCTATTGTGTTGACAGAAAGCCAACACATTGTGCTTGCGTGTTTTGACTAAAGTTCAGTTTGTTTCACCCTGAAATGAGAAAAACTGAAACTTTAGAGTTTTTGTTGAATTCAGCAAACGTCCGCCGGCGCATTCACTCGACGTGTTTTTCTACCTGCACAGGTGGTGACATCACAACAGCTGCGTTACTGTAACATGTTACTGTTACTCAACCAAAGTACTGACTGACTACAACTGTGGCTGCACCCTGAAGAATGTCAGTCTGACCAACCCCCCCCCCCCCACACACACAGACACACACACACACACACTTACAGCCACATTCCTCGACCTGGCGGAGAAGGTGGAGTCCTTTTATGACTCGACTTTATGAACAGACACGGGATCATTTGAGTGTTTACTTCATTACACTCACTCGTGTGGCTGTATATTTGTCATTATGTCAGTATGGGGGGGGCCGACAGATGGGGTGGTGTTGATGTACTGAACGTTTGCCAGTCTTATCAGCTGCATTCACTGTGTGTGTGTGTGTGTCATAAAGTGACGCTTTAAACCCAGGTGAAGACGATCTGTCTAATGTGGCCCCCCACCACGTTGTTTGACTGGTCCTGGACTGTTGACCAGCAGCTGTTCGGGAGCGTTCCTCCCCAGAGGTCGTGCCCTCTGACCCCTACAGGGGCGTCGTCGCCTCCGATGTCCTGATGAGCTCGCACCTCTGAATCCAGCTGTAATGAAACAGTAACGAGTGACTCACTCGAGTCCCAGCGAACGACGGGAATGCGGTTTCGCTGCATTCCCTCGTGAACACCTGACACACGAGCCGAGGCCGAGGGGATGAGGAGGTGTCGCTCTGACGGCTCCTGAGAGGAACATCATCGAATGAACAATCGCACTGCATCTACAAGATGTAAACACACAGACAAACGAGTCCAAACCCTCCAAACTGATGGTTCTTTGGTCGACAAAAGTTCCAACTGTGCCCAAAAACCTTACTAAAAGTGACGTACGGCATTTTTGGGGGCGCAAGCTCTATAAATGTGACCCCTGGTGTTGTTTGGCTTCCCTCAGAAGATAATGTAGTGTCACTTGAGTTCCTCGAGTGAAAAGTGTCAAATAGAAAAGGCACAACGTCAGGTTCATGGAACGCTTGACACCTGCCACTGCCCTCGCTGTGTGACAGCTTCAGAGCCTGCAGCTACGATCTAATCACAGTACAGGCCCGACCGTCAAAACCTGCTCCCATCCACCGACACACTGACTGCTTGACAACAACATCGACCAGAGAGACCAACGGGAAACTCCCGACAAATTACACACTCACCTGAATTGACGGACAAACATCAGAGTTTCATGTTTGAATGGAGTCAACGACAGGAGCAGCGGTGATGGGAAAACACAGGAAACACAAAACGTAACGCCAGAGACAGTGAATGTAACACCGGAGTCAGTGAATGTAACACTGGAGTCAGTGGCTGTAACACCTGAGACAGTTACTGTAACACCGGAGTCAGTGAATGTAACACCGGAGTCAGTGAATGTAACACTGGAGTCAGTGGCTGTAACACCTGAGACAGTTACTGTAACACCGGAGTCAGTGAATGTAACACCGGAGTCAGTGAACGTAACACCGGAGACAGTGAATGTGTGTGTGTGTGTGTGTGTGTGTTTGGTGGTGGTGGGGGGGACCTTTGGCACATGTGAAGGCTGTGAGGATCAAGCTCTCGTACCTCTCCTCCATTCCTGAACCTTGTGGAAATCATTTCTTTACTTCTCTTCCCACATTACTCATGATTGTTCCTGTTCCCACTTTCCTCCTCCAGTGAACATACATCACATGGATCCGATGTGAACGTATCCGTGCACGTCGAGCAGAGCGGCAGCGAACGCTCCTTCAGCTTCCAGTCGGTACGGTCGAGCGCTTTGAATTGACAAGGCGTCAGCTATGAGCGGAATGCTGCTCACTGGCTCTGCAGCGAAGCTCTGAGCGCAGACTGTTCCAGAGACGTTCATTAGGATGCACAAGTTCAGGCACGAAGACGAGTCGACGCCGGCTCCGTTCTAGAAAAAGCAGTACGGCGTCTGCCTGAAGGGGATCGTGTGGACGACGTGTCGGAACATCAGCCCCTCAATCACAACATGAACGTGTGATCGAGTCTTTGTCCAATAGAGACCCACTTTCACAGAAGCTACTCTCAAGATAAGATAACATCATCTTTATCGGCCCACATTGTAGTGTGAAGCAAAATGGAAAAGACAGGATAGAAGACACATCTGAACAATGCACCGGTGCTACATTGGCGCTAGCATACTTTGGAGTATCGTACATGTAGGAAGGAAGGATTTGTAGGAAGCTGAGAAGTGTCATTCGGTTCCAATATCTGGTGTGAAGAAGGTGGGAGAAGGAGAAAACCAGTTCCTGAAAGCTGACAACGGCCATGTTGCTGTCATTAGGAACCGCTGGACATTCTCTCCTTCTCCTAGCTCCTTCTTCCTTCTGACAGCACAAATAGTCCCATAATTACGGTACTCCAAAGTCAGTGTTAAAGGGTTTCGACCGTTCAGTCAACCAACAAATCAAATGTAAATAACTACTATACTATAACGTACGTTGACAAAGTCGTCGAAATAGATGAATTGGAACCAGTTACATTTGCAAAGTAACTTGTATGTAGAACAGGACAGGAAGGACAGAAACTGGCTACGATTGTTCTTACATATGCAGATAGGACCCCGACAAAGCTTCGGCCACTCCAACACAACCTGAACATTCTTCTCAGCGCAATCCTGAAAAGTTGGATTTCAAACTAAGAGAAACCCTCAGGTTAATGTTAATGTATTTAGTTTGTAACGTTTATAGTCTTAATTCAACTTAAACAAATAGAATCTGAGTGTGTGAACTCAGACCGAGGAGTTGTGGAACCACAATCATCTCACGTTCACAGAATCTTTTGAATGTGCTCATCTTGAAATGAGGAAGTTTCAATCTACAGGTACAACCAAACTGGAACATGGACCCTGATCTTAGACGCGTCCTTCAGCCGACACCAAACGTCTGTAACGTTTGTGTGACAGACACACAACAACACCTGAGATAGTGATAAAAATGTCTGTTTTTATTTATATCCATCTATCACATTGATCTCAATTTATACTCTACAGAAACTCAAGATCTTACCAAGAATATTTGTCTTATTTCTAGTGAAAATGTCTCATTTCTAGTATTTTTTCACTTGAAATAAGCAAAAAAAAAAAAATTTTTTTGCTTGTAAAAAGGAAAAAAACCCATTTGTGCCACTGGCTATTTGTTCTGCTTTTTTTAAGAAAAATTGCTTGAAACAAGTAAAGAACGTCTAAAAACAGGTTACATTTTCAGGTGATGTGTCGTATTTTATGTGTAAAGAGATTTCTGACTTGGAATCAGAGAATTTTATTCAAAATAAGACAAATATTCTTTTTGGAGTGTATAGATACATATAATCAAACATTTTCTTCTGGTCCATTTTGCAGCTTTTGACGGTCAATGTGGAAACTTATCAGTGACCATGTCATTTCTCTACTTCAACCAATGTTTTAATAGTCTGTAATTTAAACGATGTGAAAGTGACGGGAGAAGCAGCAGTGATTGTGTTTGTGTTGTGTTTGTGAGACAATGTTGCGTCTTTGTTCACCTGGTTCATCCTGTTACAAAGGAGTGGTGTGTTTCTGTGCCCCGTCTTTCTCTCCTCTGCCTTTTCGACAGGTTTCGGTGAGCTGGAGGCCTGTGTGTGACATGGTGTGACACACTGTGTGTGTGTGTGTGTGTGTGTGTTAAGAGGAGAGGGGGCCTGAGGAGAGGCGGTCCTGATGCAGCAGAACCTGTTCTCCAAGCTGCCTTGAAGCTTAAAGCATCAAACGTGCGGCTCCATCCCATCCTGCCTCACGCAGCCGACGAGGACACGTCTCTACCGCGGTTCCTCGTCTGATTTTTTTGTCCGGAGGTGGAGGGGGTTTCTGGGACAGAACACGGTGAGTCCTCCCAGTCCGCCTGCCAGAGGTTAGCTCAGAGGACTATGTCAGGAGTGAAATGCTTGTAAATTCAAAAGAGAGTAATTCAGGGAAATTACAAGACTTTTATATGTTTTACAAAATGCTTTTGTTGTCAGTCAGAGTCAATGATGTTACCATGTACAGTATGGGTTCTTTCCAGTTTGAGGCAAAGCAGAAAAATCTATTCAAAAACATTCATATGCATGTAGCATATAAACTTCATAATAATAATAATAATAATATAGATTAAGAAGTGATCTCATTTTTTGCCCTATGAAGTGTGAAGAATGTGTGTTGTTTTAAAAATCAGGAAACATGGTGAACTTAACTGAATACTGTACAAAGGACTCAGAAGACCTTACAGATGTATTTATCATTATTTATTCCGGTGTCACAAACAGTAATGTAACATTGCAAATCGCAACGTCTTTGAGTTGAAAGTCAGAAATACACTTTACACCTGTGACTCAGAGGATGAATTGAAGAATATTACATCATCCTATTCATACAATCGTTATTCAGAATTGCAGAATCGGTGCTGATTAATGATCAAACCCGTGGATGGGAGTGACACCACACCCTGCAGTCTCATTCTCACTGTTATTTTTTTACTTTGTGTGCGTCCCATCATGGGTGGTAACGCCATCTTCTGCCACCCAGTTTTACTGAATCACCTGTCAGTCACACCAGAGCGATAAATTAGTGACGTGTGATCAGCGTGTGTCGGTTTGATCAACAGTTTGTACATTCATTTCATCTTTCATCACATATAATCATCAACCTCATTAAATCAGTACGTCTGAAAAGCTCCACTAGATGTTCTCGCCTCTTGTGGTCTCCATCATGTAATCACAGTATTTGACAGCTGTGACTACTAAGTCAGCTGCTTCACGAATCACGTAGCTTTAAAAGACCTTAAGACCCAGACATGAACGCTGCTGTTTGTATTCCTCTTCTTCCTCGGACTGGATTTAAAAGCCAAGCACCCGTAAGGCCACCGTCCCTTCATTTATGCAACGTATGTAAATGCAGATGTACGCAAAGATCCCGGGGTGTGGTTTCAGCGTGTGAGTGAACGTGTCGATCGGTGTGGCATGTCAGTCAGAATGCTGCCAAACCGACTGGTTTAGATGTGCACATTCCTACAGCACAAACCTGGCAGAGGCCTCGGATTCCTGAGGCGTGAAGAGCTGTGTGTGTGTGTGTGTGTGTGTGGCAGCGGGGGGGAGGGCATCGTCGCCATCATCCTAGCTAACATTTTGGGTCAGAATGCTGCAGTCAGGTGAAAAACTCTGAGCATCGTCCCGGGTTTGAGAGGAAGGACCTGGACAGAACATGAACAGGAGATCTCAGTGGTCATGTGATCACCGACCGGGTTTGGTTGTTCTTTTGTCTTTTGTCAGGGTGTGTTTCGATGCTCCGGGAGAGTTTTGATCTTGTGACAAGCGGACTCACCAGTTTGTCCTTGGTTTCATTAACATAACCCACTTGTTTATACACAGTGACTTTTTCAATCCGAACCGTTTGAACCCGTGGACTTGTCGACATTACCTTCCTCCATTACAGATTCTCGTAACTGTGTGTTTGCATTAATCAATGCACTTGACGAGGTGATAGATCTAACGAGTGATTCATTCCTGTTTGACAGATACTGTTCATGTGGCGTGGAGTTTTTGAGGTTTCTCGTCTATGATATGTGGATCTAATCACACCTCGAAACAATGGTGAGCTCACCGAATCAACACCTGTGATAATAAGAATCACATGTGAAGGCAAATGTGAGAATGAAATGTGTAAATTTGTTGAAATGAAGCAGCTTGGTCTGTTTTTGTGAATGTATGTTAAATCCAGAGTGGGGAGAGTACGAGTGTTTCAGACCGACTGGTTCTGGATGACTCTGGAACAGGCGTGGTCGTCGCAGGAATCACAGATGATGCAGTTGGTGCCAAGAGCGGTCTGCAAGCAGGTACGAGAGGACACTGAGTGTTATTCACAGCTTGGCTTAAAAGCCCAACAGAGCTTTCCGGCTAAAATGTATACAAGTTGATTGGTTGTTTTTATGTGGTCCAGGGGATGAGATTGTTGCAGCCACGATACACCTTGACCACCTCAACAAAAGTGAAGTGCTGAACATCCTGAAGGTCTTGGAGCCGTATGATAACAACATGAAGGTCCTGACAAAGAAGGATCTGAGTGCCAACGCTGGACTTGGCTCCTTGGGATTAGGTCTTGCAGACCCGTCAGAGGTAAACATCACTGTCTCAGATTCCTCCCAGATTTCTACATTCAGCCTTTTGTGCTCGAGGGGAATGAGATTGAAGCTGTGGTTCGCGTCACAGCAGCTTCATACAGCTGATGAATGACATAAATGTTTTAGTATTAACCTATTTGTTCCATTACCGACAGATGCTCAGTGCTAGTTACAACGTAAACAAGGATCTGGATGCATCAGTGGAGACACCAAGCGTTTTTCTTGATGGCCCGAGGGGAATGCTAAATGCTGCTCCAGGTTTGGAGGCTGAAATAAATGGTCCCACTCTCAGTGAAGGACTTCCAGGTCTCAGTCTAAACAGAACAGCTGATGCTGGTGCAAACGTCACACTGCCCTCCGTAGGATTATCTGGACCGGAATTCAAAGGAGATCTAGATGGCAACCTGAAAGCACCCTCTGTCAGTGTCTCCAGTCCCCAAATTGATGCTCCCAATGCTTCACTTGACATCCAGAAACCAGAAATCAATACAGGCAATCACAAATTCAAGGCCCCAAAATTTTCAATGCCACACTTTAACCTACCTCAAATCAAAACACCCGATGCCAATTTGGATGTTTCTAATAACATAGATCTCCCTTCCATCAATGGAAATCTTGAGACACCAGATCTCAGTTTGACAGCGCCAGACCTAAATGGACCAAAGTTGGACTTGAATGGTCCTGACCTGAATTTGGAAGCCCCAAATGCTGATATTGATCTGCCCTCTGATAAGGTTAAGTGGCCACATTTAAAATGGAAAGGACCCAAGGTTAAAGGACCAGACGCCAATATAAATGCCGACCTGTCTGCACCAAAGATTGACGGAAGCATACCAGATGTTGACATAAACTTGCCCAAACCTGATCTCAAAGGTCCAGACCTTGATGTTAAAGACCCTAATCTGGACATTGATGCTCCATCTGGAAAGATAAACTGGCCACATCTGAAGTGGAAGAAACCTAAATTCCATGGCTCAAAACCCAGTCTGGATCTAGATACAGACCTGAATGCACCAGATGTTGATCTTTCTGCTCCAAAACTGGACTGTGGGATGAACGGCCCAGATTTTGACATCAACGTGCCCAAAGCTGATCTCAAAGGCCCAGATCTCAACGTTAAAGCCCCGAATCTGGACATTGACCCCCCATCTGGTAAAATCAACTGGCCTCATCACAAATGGAAGAAGCCCAGACTTAAAGGCCCCAAAGTTGACTTGGATGCAGATCTAAACACACCTGATTTCTCAACACCAAATATCGAGGGTGATATTAACATCCCAAATGCTGATCTGAACCTCCCAAAAGCTGAGTTCAAAGGCCCTGATATGGATGTTCAAGCGCCAGATGTTGATGTTCCATCAGGGAAAATTAACTGGCCTCATCTTAAGTGGAAGATGCCCAAACTCCATGGCCCGAAAGCTGATCTTGACCTCAATGCAGATCTGAACACACCAGATATCGATGTTTCTGCTCCAAAAGCTGATGTTGGTCTTAAAACACCAGATGTTGATCTGAATTTACCGACAGCAGAAATTGATCTGACTGCACCAGATGCTAACATCGAGGCCCCTTCTGGTAAAATCAAGTTCCCAACACTCAAAAAGCCTAAGTTCCGGTTTTCAGGGCCAAAGGTGAAAGCTCCAGATGTAGACATTGATGCTGATGTAAAAGTGCCTGACCCCAGTCTTTCTGCTTCGCTTGATGGACCTGATGTTGATCTAAATCTACCCAAAGCTGGTGTTGATGTTGAAGCACCTGATGTAGACATTAATGCACCATCTGGAAAGATCAAATGGCCCACACTTAAAAAGCCAAAGTGGTCATTCTCAGGTCCTACAGTTAATGGTCCTGATGTTGATCTAAAGGCTGATATCCCAGATGCAGATTTGAAGCTCTCAGCTCCAAAGATGGATGGAGATGTAGAACTTAACTTACCAAAAGCTGACCTGGAAGAGCCCAAATTAGACATTGATGTTGAAGCGCCATCTGGAAAATTCAAATGGTTTAAGAAACCCAATTTCGGCACACTGAGAGGTCCAAAGGCTAGTATTGATGTACCCGATGTGGACCTCCAGGGGCCTGGTGTGGATTTGGATACACCAGATATCAATCTATCAGCACCGAATATTGACTCCCCCGACCTTAATGTTGGCATTCCTACCGCTGATGTGGGGGTTCCAGGCGTGGATCTTGATACTCCAGATCTCAACATTGACCCACCTGACGGTAAGCTTAAGTTACCGAAAATAAAACTTCCCAAATGGCCAAAAGTCAAGGGTCCTGAATTGGATGCAAATTTAAACGCACCAGATGTTGATGCCAGCCTTGACTTACCAGAGGTGGATGTTGATGCACCTAATCTGGCTCTAAATGCATCTAATCCCTCCCTTTCCCTAGCTGCACCTGACATTAATTTACCAACAGGTGAACTCAAAGGTCCTGATGTAGATCTTCAGGCTCCAGATGTCGATGCCCCTGGTGGAAAATTCAAGCTCCCTAAAATTAAACTCCCCAAATTTGGATTTTCGGGCCCGAGGGTAAAAGCACCTCACATTGATGTTGATACTGACATTGAGGGTCCAGATTTGAAAATGTCTCCTCTAGATGTTGATGCAAACCTTCCCAAAGCAGATGTAAATGCACCGGATCTAGATCTGTCAGTCCCAAAGATTGATGGCATTAGTGCTGATACTCCAAATTTAAGCTTGAGTCTTCCAGATGCAGACCTGAAAGGAGCAGATCTAGATCTTAACGCACCTGACATTAACGCTCCTTCTGGAAACATAAAGATACCCTCACTCAAAATGCCAAAACTGAACTTTGGAGGGCTAAAGACCGATGCCTCCCTTCCTGATGTAGATCTGCCAGCAGCTGATATCAGAACACCTGACCTAAATCTTGCTGCCCCCACAGTTAGTGGTGATCTAAGCACTCCTGATGTGGATCTGAATCTGAACAGTCCCAGTGGAGAAGTGCATGCACCAGGTCTTAATCTACCTTCACTGAATTTGTTTGGGTCCAAGGTGAAGGGGCCTGATCTAGATACTGATCTCAAGACAGATATTGATATTTCAGCTCCCAAACCTGATATTGAGTTACCAGACTTGAGTCTTTCTTCTCCAAAAATCAAGGGTCCTTCTTTGCATCTACCAAAAGTGAATCTACAGAAACCAGATCTCAGCATGAAAGCACCAGATCTAAGTCTTGATGGAAACCTCCCAGCACCCAGCCTAGACACCACATTGCCTGAAGCACCTAATGTCACACTGAATACTCAAGGACTAAAGTTACCAACTGCAGATGTAAACGGAGATCTCTCTGCTGGAAATGTGGATCTCCAACTCCCCAAAGCAGATCTCAAAGGTCCCGATGCACAGTTGACAACACCAAATCTAGGTTTAGACTCACATCTAGGGGACTTTAATTTGCCTCATTTTAACGTTCCTACGCCTGGTCTTTCAAGCCCTGAAGTTCAAGTTCAGAGTGTTAATCCTTCAGTTGAGGCTGGACTGGAGGCACCCAAGGTCAATTTAGGCCTGCCTACAGCAGATACAACGTTGGACCTGACTGCTCCAAAGTTGGAGGGAGATATCCAAGGACCAGCACTTGATATGAAAGCTCCAAACATTCATGCGGATATAGAAAAGCCCAAACTGCCACACATCAAGTTTCCAAAGCTAAGTTTGCCAGGGTCCAGAATTAAAGCTCCAGAAGTCAATGCCGGTGCAAATCTAAACGTGTCCCCTGATGTGGAAATCAACTCACCTGATGTCAGTGTACCTGCAGTGGATGCTGAAGTTAAAGGTTCTCCAAAGAGTAAGCTGAGATGGCCCTTCAGATGGGGATCAGGAAGTGATGACACTGAAACCAGTGTGTCTAATGATGAGGGGGAGGTTCCTACTTTCAGATTTCACAAATTGCCCAAGGCTAGCATCGATGATATACCAGGAGGCATTGCTGAAACCTTTGGCTTGTCAAAACATGACACAGAAGCAAAGGATTACATTATCAGCAAAGGAATCCGCTTACCAGTACTAAATGCAACGACAAAAACTGGAGAAAAGGTTGATATTATGGAGAGACTGAAAATGGCCAAAGATAAAGTATCGTCTGCAAATGTCTCACCAACAGAAGAAAAGAATGACATTGATCTAAGTCTTGCTGCCCCAAGTCTCCAAGCTGGAACAGAAGATTCTAGTTTGGTGAGAGGAGGCACATTCAAAGTGGACAAGCCAGAGTCTGTGCTGGGTCTGGTGGCGCCAGATATATCTGATGAAAACGAGAAATTAGCATTGGGCCTCTCCAACATGCTTGGCCTTAATATCAAGGATTCAGATGCTAACTAATTCCTGCTAGTTTAAACTAGGCTACTGAGAGCTTGCCACCTTTACCGTATCCGTCTTCTGTAATAATAGTATGTATCCCAAAAGTTTTTTGTTTTTTTTTATAAACTATGTGTATATTCCTGTTATTTATATTACCTTTTTTCTAAACATTGTTGATTTGGAAATATTCTACTTATTAACTTACTGCTTCAGTATTGCATGTGATAATATTGAACTCTTCTGCCATGAACTGGTGACTCGAGTTTTGCCTTTCGACCGCTGACGGCTGGGATCGACTCCAGCACAACAGCGACCCGTAACCGGAGCAAGCGGGAGATGATGAGGGGATGAATGAAGGAAATGTGAACTCTTCAGATGAAGTACATTCCCTTAAACAATAAGTTGTGTGAGTGAAAGTGTATCAGCCATTGATTTAATTAATAGTACGTCACATTTGTGACACAGAAAAGTAATAAATCTGTCACCTTCTTGGCTTGTATCTACAATAAATGAGTATGTGAAAATGAGGTTTTTATCGTGTTTTCTTTCAGATTCCTACCTCAGGTGTTACCATGACGACTCGAGTACAAATTGCAGACTCAATGCAAAATCTCAATTGTAAACTATTCAAACTATTTTTACTTCAAATATCTGAAATTCAGCATTATAAAATGAGCAAACAATGCAATCGGTCTGATATTCTCATTATAAGCATTCCAAATGGTCTATGTGGCTTTGAAATGGACGTCGCTACTCATTTGCCGAAGAAAAATGTATGACATTTATTTAATCGCAAAAAGAGGAAAGTGAAAAAAGTAGAAGCACAGTTTTTAAGGGAAGTTCTTATTTATTCCGAAATGAAAAACGAAACAACAGTTTAAGATGTAAAATCTAGATTAGCCGAATATTTTATTGAGCGGTTGATGACTGCTGATCATTTTGTTTCCTATTCTATTTAGATCTATAGGATATACAACAAATGAGCTTTGACTTTTAGAGTATTGATGGTGTTTCATGTGTTCATTGATTTTTCCCAGAAGCACGTCAAAAGGAGTTTAAAGCTACGCTAGCGGCCCTGGAGTGACTGTTAGCATGCTTTGCAGGAACCATGTTCATCAGTTGCGTGTGTGACCATGTTAACATTCTTGTTGGACTTTTTTACAAGCTAAACGTCGCCTCTTCCTCGTCCCAAGTACCATTCCTTGTCTGTACCGGTACAGTCAACACCTACTGCTAGGATCCCTCTTTCTGCGGTTGTCCCTGAGGTTTCTGCCGTCCCCCGTTAAAAGTGATTCTTAAACCGTTTTTCCTCCCCCGATCGAGGGTTTAGCCGTTTAGCACGGACGGTATCGCTGCCGACACATTCGCGCCAGCATACTTTGGAGCACGTCATTTCTCTACTTACTCTTTCACAACGTGGTTCCCCTTTCTCGTTCTCCTTCTAGCTCCTTCTTCACACCAGGTAGAGGAACGGAATGACACACCTCAGCTTTTCAGGAACCATTTGACCTTTTCTGACTGCACAAACAGCCGCGCAATTTTGGTGCTCCAAATTATGCTAACACGAACGTACCACCGGCGACGCGGTCGGGGTTGAAGGGTAAAGGACAGAGGGTGTGGTGTTGTGCAGATGGTGAATTCCATCCAGACGCTTGTAATTTGTGATGTCTGACTGCACAAATAAAGTTGAGTGAATTCACTTTACTAGAGGCAACAGAGCGGTGGCGGCGGCGGCGGCGGCAGCGGCGAACACACGGTCCAGTGATGGTTAACGAGTCTGTTGCCAGCGTGACGGCCAGTCCTTCTCTATCCAGCTCTGCAGCAGCCTCAGCACGTCAATGCGCTGGTAGATGCGGCAGAGCTCGGTGAGCTCCGTCACAGTCTTCTGGTTGTAGCGCAGCAGGAACTCCTGGGTGGGGCTGTGGGACAAGGAGCCCTGGGTCCGGTGCTCCAGCAGGGTCAGTTCGTCGTAGCTCATCCCCCAGCGACTCGCAAAGTTCTTCCAGTTTTTAATGGTGCAGTGGTTGGGATCCAGTTTGAGCCTCAATGAGTCCAGCAGATCCTTGTCGTTCATGAGGTCGCTGATCTTCGGAGGAGGTGCTGGACGGCAACACTTGTCACATGGGCTGGTCAGCAGGTGCAGATCTTTGGGGCATTCTGAGCAAAGAGGTGAACAACAGCTTCAAACAGCAGTAAACACCATTTCACAGTGTGTTTTTCTACGGATTCTGTCCCACATTGTTGAAAATCAAGTTACAGAAATGGACTTATTATCTCTTAGTTGTTCTCATCATTTCTTTCTGTTTCACCACCACTTCTGATTCAAAATGGAGACACTGCAATTCAAAACCTGACCAAGAATATATCTGTTATTTCTAATTCCAATTACAGGTAATTATAAATAATGATAATTATTTTCAGTGTAAAGAGATTTTATGACTAGAAATGAGACATGTTGAGTAGAAATAAGAGAAATATTCTTGGTAAGATTTGGAGTTTTTGCAGTGCATTGATTATCGTTTGGTCAGAAACCATGATACCTGGTGAGGTGGACGTCGGGCAGCAGCACTCTTCATCCTCTTTCACTGGCTACAACACAAACAGAAACTAAAATGACCAACAACAAACAGCCTGTTGTTGAGATGAACCCTCTGAAGTCAAACACATTCAACATGAACCTGAATGAAAACGACATTTTGTCTTCTTCTTTTAAAGTATTTACTATATCGACTTTACTTTTATCTCTGTTGTGTTGATTCGATTTGTTCTTTTCAGCAGTTGTTGTCTCTCCTGTTGATGTTCATATTCATTGTATCGACCAGCACCACCTGGACCAGGACCGGGACCGGGACCAGGACCAGGACCTGGACCTGGACCGAGAACCTCTGGTCCACAGGAGATTACAACAACCAGTTTCTCCCACAGTAAGAATCGGACAGCGTGGAACCAACACGTGTTTTTCTTTGTTCCGGTTCCGATCGTGGCCGTTTCCAGCGGCTCCTCAGTGGGACGTCAGACTCTCTCTGCTCTGTTATTAGAGACACTCACAGCTGCAGCGTTTGACTGCAGCGAGTGTGTGTGTGTGTGTGTGTGTGTGTGTGTGTGTGTGTGTGTGTGTGTGTGTGTGTGTGTGTGTGTGTGTGTGTGTGTACGGAGGATCAACACACCTGTCGGATTCTGTCAGAGGACGGGTTCAGGTATTCAGGCGGCATGGAGCTCAGGTGGAGGGTCACAGCATCTGGTGGAGAAACACCATGGACATCAGCGTCTGACACAGAGAGAAGATCAGACTCGTGTGTGTGTGTGTGTGTGTGTGTGTGTCCATAGCTGAATGAATTCAGCTCGTCTTTTATTAAATAAACCACTTTTTATACAGTTTAAATACGACTGATGATACTGGATTT
>CAAKHB010001352.1:101378-134518 GCA_901007665.1 Aeoliscus strigatus
TTCGAGGGGAGGCCCCTGCCCCAGCTCACCTCCATCATCGTCAACCAGCTCAAGCGCGTCATCAAGAGGAAACACACGCTGCCCAACTACAAGATCAGGTAGGTCACGTGATCAGATGCTCACCTGAAAGGGGGCTGGTCCGAGTTTCAGGGTCACTGATGAACTGAGAATTCACTTCTTGATTTCAGTGTTTACTCATTAAACTTCTGTACTTTCTGTCCTCTTCCTTCTAAAACTCTCAACATTTGAATTCCACATAGTTTCAAAGCATCTCCCATCGCCTCCAGCGAACACTGGTCATGTGAGATCTTTCAACAGTGGTCCCTTCTCTCTCCATCTCTGCCTCCGGGGCAACAGTTGCTGTATGCACATTTTCCTCTCACAGCTTCCGCAGGAGATTTGTTGTTATTGACGCAGTCAAAGGTCAATTTCCTTCCACTCGTCTTTGAATTGCACATTTCAGTCCAACCCGGCGTCACAGATACACTGACGCCAAACGTAGGAAACTTTAACGCTTCAGCCGTATCTGTGTGGAAACATTACGTTGGAGTACCGTAATGACAGACTATTTGTGGTGTCAGAACATGTTTAACAGTCACTGAAAGCTGAGAACTTGGACCTACCTGGTGTGTAGAAGGAGAGAACGGTCCCTGATAGCTGAGAACAGCCATGTTGATGTCAGTACGGTAATGACTGGCTCACTTCCAGCAGCAGAGCGAATGGGATTACCGTAAAGACAGCTTCGTCACACCAGGTAGAGGAACCGAGAGACACTTCTCAGCTTTTATGACTGTTTCACAACAATGTATGCTAGCAGAATGGAGCTCTTTGGGTACTATGTGGCTTCCTCCCACAGTCCAAGGTCACGTTTGTGAGATGACATGATGTCTGCCTCGTCCAACAACAAACATCCCGTGAAAACAAGAAACATTTCAGAGAAGTGTGAGTTTAAAGAAGTGAAAGGAACAGAAAAGGAGAAGCCGAGAGTGCCGTGTAGAGAGCAGAGGCTAACGGAGCTGCTAACGGGAGTGGGCTGTTTGGTAAGAGCAGCGTAAGGGGGCGGAGCTTATCGACTGGACACATGAACCCTTATCACGTCCAATCAGCTGCTGTTTCCTGTGTTTGAAGGAAACACATCTGGCTGTCGCTGGCTTTTCTTTCTGTGGACACACACACGTCTGTGCTGCCGAAAAAGTTTGGAATGCAACTTCCTGTTGTGAACCTTCACATGTTTCTCTTTGATGACGTTTTTTTTTTTTTTTTTTTTTGCTGAACCCCTCAGTCCCTACTGTGACACTGTGACGCTGTCACTCTGACCCCCCACCCCTTTTTGTTGTTCTTTGACTCTTATCGCTCTGATGCTCCATGAGGCTCTCTTGGCCTTTGACCCTCTCTTACTTCCGGTCGCTCTTGGTTGTTCTCTGATGCCCTTTGATTCCGTCGTCGTTCTACGACCTCTTGGCCTTTGACGCTCTGACTTGTCGTTGCTCTCTGACTCTCTTGTCTCTCTGTCTCACACTTTGATGCTCTGTGGTTGTCACTCTCTGACTCCCTGTCAGTCTGATGCTCTGTCCCTCTTTTGGTCTTTGACCCTCTCAGACTCTTTGTCGTCCTTTGTTGCTCTTTGAAACGGTCGCTCTTGGTTGTTCTCTGACGCTGCTGTCCAACTGTCACTCTGAGCATCACGGTTGTTCTAGTTGTCGTTCTGTGACCTCTTGGTCTTTGGCGCTCTGGCTCGTCGTTGCTCTCTCGGTCTCTGTGTAGCTGTGTTGCTCTCTGACACCCCGTCAGTCTTTGTTCTCTGATGCTCTGTGACACCACTCAGTCTCTGTCGCCCTCTGACCCTCTGACCCTCTCTCTGTCCTTGTTGCTCTGACTCTGTTCCGTCGCTCCAAACGAGCGTTTCCTGTCTCGCTCTGCCGTGTAAGTATCAGTGTTGAATTGGGCCGGTATTGATTGAATGACACGTCTGCATGAATCACTGTTGTGCCCGTTCCTGAGCAGATGATTTAGCGCCGAGCGAACGCAGACCAGTCGATCAATCAGCTGCTTGGCTCCAGCCAACAGTCTGCTCCTCTGATTAATGAAGTTGACAGCTTCAACAAATGATTTGATCCTGAAATGGGTGTGTGTGTGTGTGTTATGTGCGTGTGCACCAGTTATGGTGGGGCGTGTGAAAAAAATTCTTAAAAACTGTTTAGTACGACAGCGTGAGTCAGAGGCTTAAAGGATTTGCTGTTAACGCTGTGGAAGCTGTGGAAGATCCTGGAGGTCGAGACTTTGACTGCACCAGCAGAAAGATGCCCTTCACACAAAAATGCTCGGGTGGCGTGAGTGTGCACAAATAGTTGGCGTCCATGTTTGTTTAGTTGGCTGAATTTAAATATTAAACTTGGATTTACTGCGTGGGAGAGAGAGAGCACTGCAGCAAAAAAAAAATCACCCACGATCACGCAGAGTGAGATAAAGATGATGTAATGAAGAGCAGCCATGGGAGTCAAAGCTGGACCTTGTGATTTGTCGAGTGGCACAGATGGCTGTGCGTGTGTGTGTGTGTGTGTGCGCGTGCATGAGCGTGCGTGCTGGAGCTGATCCAGGCCCAGCAGCTTCTGTGTACAGTTAGAACCTGAGCTCAGGGGGAAAAATAACGCAGTGAAAGTGAGCATGAGCGGAGCATCGCTCTGGTTCGTCGATTTCCTGCTTGTTCTCATCTGTTCAAATCATCAGAAGCATCATTGAGATAGACCGATGAATCATGTCATGTTTCACAAATGGAATATAAGTCTGAATTTCATTGTCAAAGTCAAACACATTCATACAGTCTAATGCTTTTGAATAAAGAATTTTCAAATTCTATATGGAAGCTCATTCATGCATATTTTATTCGTTTATATTGACTTTAATTTGATTAATTAGAAATAAACTGACGATATATTTTTTTGTTATGTTTTTTGGGGTGGGGGCTGTCAATCCTTGTGTGTATTAATAGCATAAATGATCAAATTGCTTAAACTGTTCATTTTTTCAGATATTTTTGGAAAAAGGTTATGTGTGTGTGTGTTACGTCACACCTCAGGTCCGTGTTAACACACACACACACACACACCATGTTCAGCGTGGTGGCTTGTTACATCATTTCACTCTAATACCTGGTGTCCCTCTTGTGTCACTTCCTCTGTGTGTGTGTGTGTGTGTGTGGTGTGGTGTGGTGTGATGTGTGTGTGGGGGGGTGCGGTGCGGTGCGGTTTTAGAAGGAGTTCACTTTGTGTTTGGCTCCTCCCGGCTGTCGGTGCCATTCAGAGGAGGTACACTGATTGGCTGAAACCCTTTTGGCGGATGTCCCAGGAGGGATGAGGTTTGTAAAACAGCACTAAAGTAAAGTAATTGCCAGGAGCTGGAAATACGATGATGCAGCCATTAGCTTGTGTAATGAGTTTTTGACTTGATTTAAAAATGTCTCCGTCACAGCTGGGTCAAACACATGTCCCCCCCTGTGTCGTCCCCCCGAGTCTCTGCTGCTTCATATCACGCACGGCGACATGTTTCATTAGAACACAACTTTTTTGCTGACTCACCACATCCAGTGTGTGGAAGACGCTCCCTATCCCAAACAACCAATCACTGGAGGAGGAGCCTCAGCCAGTTGAGTCATTCTGGTTCAGCAGACGTGGGCTGGTGCAGTTTAGCATTGCCATAGCAACTTGGCATATCATCGGAAGGGAGTGGAATTTTTTCTTCTCCTCTTGATTTTTATCCAAATGAGCATCAGGCCACGCCCCCACACTGAGACAAGTTCAGATGATTCAGTAGTTTTCTATCTTTGGACCTTTGGTCTCCATGGAGACGAGTTCAAGGGAGTCAGTAGTTTTTGGTCGTCATGGAGCCTGAATATGATCATTATTGAATCAAAGTGAAGACGACAGCGTTTCTCGTGTGTGTGTGTGTGTGTGTGTGTCCAACCTATATGATGACGTCATAGCTCCACTGCTCCTTAGCCTCATGCTAACTGGCTAACAACAACAATGGCGTCTGACTGTGTTGAATGTGATGTGTCTGTTCGACTCCTGGTTCCGTTCATCTTCTCCTTCCTGAGTTTGTTTCCATCTCATGCTCCATGTCTTCTTCTCTCTGACGGCGTATGTCTGTGTCAGGGGTACAGCTCCACCTACAGGTGTGTAGAATGCACTACAGCAGATTCACTGGATTTGTGTGGATGCACACGTTTTTGGAGACGATTCCGTGTGGACGGAAAACGTTTTGAAAACCACTCCGGTTCCATCTCCACATGGTCTTGGTCTCAGTCTGGAGAAACAAACCAGTGTGTCACGTCAGAAACATGCGACTACATCCGCTACCACTCATCTTGACTTCTTAGACAATTTGATGATGAACACGGCGACATCAGGAGCTTGAAATGCCCCCGTGTCTCTGAGAACGACGCAATTTCACATTCCAGTCGCTGCTCATGAAACCTGCTTGCTGCAGTGAAGGAAACACCCAGCAGAAGAAGCCGCAGTATGACCAGTGTTCACTGTGACAGCCATTGTTTCTGCAGACATTCCCGTCCAAATATGCAGACGCCGTGAATGCCACACCTTGTTCTTTTTACCCAACTTTAATTAGCTCTTTCTTTGGGGACATTGACCCGTTCAAGGTTGTTACAGAATACAAAGATCCCAGTGCTGCACTGATGTCGAGAACCAGCATGACGTGCATTGATAGTCCATTAATTTAAGAAAAAAAATCTTAACACTGACGGCATCGCTGGCGATGCTAGCATACTTTGGAGTACTGTAATTACTTGCCTATTTACAGAAAATGTCAAACAGTGAGAAGTTGTTCTTCAGTGCTGCCTCCTCAATCCCACATATGGGCTAGCCCCCCACTGGTGGTTTAAATCTGTTGTTGCACCCTCTAGTGGCCTGGATGTTCAACGTTAAACATGGCTCTTACAGACATTCAAACCGGTCAAAGGTGTTTGTTTTGGTTTTTTTTCCCCTCAGTGATGAACTAATCAGTGTGTTTTCTGTTTCCCTCCAGATACAAACCCTTCTTCCCGTTCCAGGTGCAGCCTCCTCTGGGCTCGGCCTGTGATTTGGACCTGTCGGTCCAGGACAGCAGACTAGTGGAAGGTCGGCTGAAAGTCACCCTCATTGAATGTAGCAGGTGAGAACGCAGTGAAACGTGCGCGGCTGCTTCCTGCAGCAGATCGTCGGGCAGCGTCAGAGTGTTGTCGATGAAATGAGTCACAGGTTTGTTGCTGTTGTTGTGTTTTTTTTTTTGTTTTTTTTTGCTCCGTCATTGGTGGAATGGAACGTGACGCAGCACTGGCGCACAGCACTGGCGCACAGCACTGGTGCACTTTCACATTTGTCTCAGGAACTGCTTCAATATACAAAGAACGTTGGAGCTGATAACCTGCCAGCAGATCATTCAGCCTCAACTCATTGGAATTCTATTGGGAATCTGATGGTTTTATACTTTAAAGTTTTAAATTTAAATGTTTTTTGTTGTTGTTGTTTTCATGTTGATCATTTCTGTTGTGGATGTTGTGCATCTGTGTCCAAACAATCAAACCTGCAGGAACTTCAGCTGCTGAAATCTCATGAGGTCAAATTTAGCAACAAACATTGAGGGTGTCCCAAAAAACATGTGTACACCCAGCAGCTGATAACTCAGTAGTTTTTTCTTTGCAGCTAGCCTTGCACTAGACTTCTTTTTATGGGGATACCTTAAAAGACAAAGTCCACGCAATGAGACCTGCAACCGTTGAACGTGAATGCACCCAAATACCAAGGGAATTGTTTCATGATGTGTGCCATTCCATCGTGTATGGACCAGGACAGACATCAGTTTGAGAACAGGCGGTGACAAACCCATAGAATGATGTTTGTAAATTCATGTACATATTGAAAATGAAACAAATTATGATAAACACCTGATTAGTATAGAACCTTTTCTACAACACGTGCAGCTCAAAGTGCTTTACAGCAAGAGATTTTAAAAAGTTTTTAAAACTTAAATTATTAGAAGAGAACTATAAATGAAATAAAAATAACAAGTATTTAAAGCGTTCATTCAAAACCAGTCTCTTTTTTTTTTTCAACCCTTTCGGTGACAGAAAGGGTTGAAAAAAATAAGTAGTACAAGAAATAGAATAAAATAGAATAAATAAATGTCAATAGAACACCGACAGTAAGAACTAAAGCCCTTGTCCTTTCATCTTTATAAACAACACACTCAGCAAACACTGACACATTTTGTGTTGTAGAGATGAGCGCAGAGGATCCTGTGACTGCTCACACACTTTTCCCTGGGTGAAGCCATTTTCTGCAGCGCTCTGACACTTGATAGTCAGCTGAGGATTTGGAAAGTCGTGTTCAGCCTATTCCGTTCTCACCGGTGGTTTTGTAAAGATGTTCAATGTGGAAAAACATGGCGTCAACCGACATTTGTAAAGTTTCCAGACAGATTAAAGAGTTTGAATGTCATAATATGGAAGAATAACACATACACACACTGTCAGAGCATAACATGATGGGGTGGGGTGTGTTTGATAGCCCACAGGATCATCAGATCAGGCGTATTTATAATTCATGTCCTGACCATTATTATCTTACTCTCCTCTTCCACTTCCTTCTTCTAAATGTGAAACATTCGCGCGCGCGCACACACACACACACACACACACACACATTTCTGCTCTCTTCTACTGGTCTGGGTGGTTTAATTTCATCATATTGCAAATCTGCTTTACAAAGAACATTTTTAGAACAGATTTACAGCACAAAACATATGAGGTGCAGTGCTGGTAATGACCAGCAGAGGTCCCCACAGTTTACAGCCTGCAGAATAAAAACAGACGCTCTGTTCTTTCCCTGTCACATTCTGCTTTTTGTTTTTTGTTTTTTTTCAGACGGGAGAAGTCACAGAATGTTTTTTTTTTTCATCACCAACTCTTTGTCTTTGCATTAATCTCCTGAGCACCAGGGGGCAGCATTTGCCCAAACATCAGGGGCTCTAGTCAGTTTTTTTCCTCTAAGTCCAGAGCTCTGCCCCTGGAAAGTCCGTCACAACCAGATACTGTATTCATTCCTGGAGGGACGTTTGTGATATGAGAGAAACAACAGATGAACTAAGTGATTCAGAGAAGAAGGATTTCATCTATTTCTGTCAAACGCTGTGGTTTCTGTTGGAGCTGCATGAATCTGGAACAAATACGATTCAAGATTTTTTACTTTGTGCACAAACAAACAGTCAAGGCAAAAAGTTAATTGACTAAAATGGGAATACATAGATTGTAAACATAATGTACCAAAACCAGAACACAGAGTGAAAGTCATTACATAACTAGAGAGAGTGTACACAGTGTTATTGTTGCTTTTGGCCTTTGAACAAACAAACAAACTGTTGTTTGTCTTGTCCCTGCAGACTTTTCATCCTGGGCTCGTACGACAGAGAGACATACGTCCACTGCACCCTGGAGCTGAGCAGCCACCAGTGGAAGGAGAAGACGCGCAGCTCCATCAAACGAGTGGGTTCTCCTCCTTCTCCACCTCCGATCCACTTTTTCATTCCCTCTGCTTTGAAAACTTTAGAGCTCTGTGTGTGTTTGTTTGTGTATGGGTTAGTGATTGATTGTGTGTGTGTGTGTGTGTGTGTGTGTGTGTGTGTGTGTGTGTGTGTGTGTGGTGTGTGTGTGTGTTCATTCCAGGTGAGTGTTGGGTTTTGTCGTTGTGATGTCACTCATCACAAACATTAGGACTATTTTCACTGAGGTATTATGATGAAACTTGGTTTGGAAGACAAGACAGCAACAGCTATATGAGACTAATATAAGACTAATATATATACATGTGAGTGATGCAAATAATAATATTAAATAGTTAATGTTTAAATATTTTTCTGAAACAGAAAAATCTATACAAAAATAAATAAAATATAAGAATTGAATAATTTCAAATAGATTTTAAATTAAGATAAATATACACTTACTGTATATATGTAATAAAATTACCAATATAAATAGATATAAAATTGTGATATAAATAAATGGAAAAATCAATAAAACTTGCACAGTTGAATGAAGACTGCCATCAAGGCAAAAAAAAGTCAGTTCTTAATAAAACAAATTATGATGTGATGAATTCTTTCATCCATTGGAGCTATGTTTTTATTGAAATGATCTTTTCAAACACAATCCTCAGAGGCGTCATATGAGACCTGTGGTGTTCTTGACAGATGAATACAAGCTTATTTTCATCGCTGTCGCACAGAGCACATTGTCCCGCTGTTGACATTTTGAGCAGCGCTGAATAAAAAAAAAATCCAGGCCCCTCCGGCAAACCTTTTCTAATTGCTGCAATTTGGAGATATCGCAGCTATCACATCAGGCTCGTTTGGAAGTGACTAATGAGCGTTTTAGAGGGAAATGTCAGCCCTAATCACCCGCCTGATGTTGCCATCCTCGCCACGCACTTATGAGTGACATTTGCAACGGCTCAAAGATCATCTTTATTGTGTGTCGGAGCAATCGCCTTCAAGTCGAGTCTCGTTGTTTGTTGCAGTGGGTGAACACCAGGGGGCAGTAAAACACCACTTCTTCCCTCCAGAGGGCATTTTTGTCTTTCTGCAGTTGGATGAAACACTCAGACTCAGGAGTGATGCCTTGTTTGAGTGCAAACAGAGGTGAGGAGACCCATGCTGGAGATGCTCCACGTTCACGGTGTCACAGCCACAAACATGTATAGAAGGCTAGATGCCTCAAGGAGGAGCCTACGACGTCGTTCACCGGCGGCCATCTTGCCACGGGGTTCTATTTGGATACATTCTATGGTGGCGATAGGAAGATGAGTGACCTGCTCTAAATTACTCTGAACTTGCTGAAATCTTAACAGATTTACAAACGGTTTGGTTTATTACAATCGTTATCAACGTGGCTGTAACTGGACAAATTGCAGATTTTTTTTCGAAAACGACTTTTGTCGTTTGTTGTGCAGCATAGCTGTGTCACCGCTCAAGTTGTCAAGGCTGAAACCAAAATCAACAATTGAAAATTGAGCAAGTTATGGTTACTTAAAAACTACATGCGCAATGGACATAATGTTATGAATGAGCCAGTACCCCGTGGCAAGATGGCCGCAGTGTGGCGACGTCGCTCTCCATCGGCCAGCAGCGCCGGTGAGGCATCTAGCCTTCTATGTATGTCTATGGTCACAGCTCTCCAGAAGCAGCTGTGACATCACGGACACATGTCCGAGGCATCAGAATGGGTTTCAGGCTCGTAAACATATGCGTGCACATTTCCACAGCTCCCTGTGGGATTGACTCAAGCCACCACCAGCCCCCCTCCCCAAACACTCACGTCTCCGAGTGAAGCCTCCACGCATCCAGATGTGGAGTCACGCTGGCATTTGAGTCTGATTTATCAGACTTCAGCAGTCTGCAGGTCCTCAAGAGGACCGCGTGGAGGATTAAAGGCTGGTTCTGTCTGGAAAAGGTCAATTCACCAGTTTTCTCCCTCAGTGATTGATAGATGCACCCCCCCACACACACACACACACACACGCGCGTTTGCTCCTGAAAACAGCTGCCTGGTGTCTGTGTATGCTAATGTTCCTCATCCCACTGGATGAACGACGTGTGCCGTGGGCTTCTGTTTGTGACTTAACACACTCTGGCTCCATCATCCGTTCACCCTCTGGTGAAAGCCGTCCATCCTGGCTGGTCTTGCGTCCCTCAGAGATGTTGGAATCAGACACTGAGGAACATCAGCTTTACAGGTGCATCTCCATCAATTAAAGTCTCATCAACAAGTTTTTTGTTTTTTTTCAGTAAATAGATTGTGTGTAGATTTGTCAGACTTACCGACACAGTATATTCAAGTGTTTATATCTTTTCATGTTGAATAACTTTTTCTGGGATACTGAATTTGGGGTTTTTCTTTAGCTGTAAGTTTTAATCATCAGAGCGAAAGGAAACACTTGTAATATGTCCGACTTTGCGTTAGGAATCGTTGAAAACAAATCAACTTTTTGATGATGTTTTAATGGATTGGCACGCACCTGCAGATGATCAGATCACTGATCACTGACTGTTACTTATAATAAATATAGTTATATTATTATTATTATATTATAATAATAATAGTTATAATGTTTATTTCCTCATTCTGACTTTACAACTTCAATGTTTTGACACTATTAGATTCCTGCTCTAACAGGGGACGTTTCTGGTTGAAAAGTGAATTCTGTGGTTTTAGTCAACCGGTCAACAGGAAATGGCCAATCAGAGTGTTCTCAGGCTTGTAGGAGGCGGGGCTTGTAGAAAGCAGAGCTGCAATAGAGGTTTCACAACAGAGGAGTGACAGAACCAGAAAAAAACCCCAAGATTAAAGGTGGTACATTTTTAAAGTAATGATCCTGCATATCAGAAGACTCTGTTCAGAGATTCTGATCAACATTTCTGGTTTGAAACTTAGAGATTTTCACCATCTAGGCACAAACATTTCCAACCATCAGCCTGTGACGTGATCTCCAAAGCCGACGTCCTGAAACCTGCTGTGATTGATATTTTCTGGTCATTTATATTTATAGATTGTCAGTGGTGTTTACACGTCCGCGCCATCAATCCCCTCGTCCGCCCTGAGCGCTGATGCTTGCTGACAGCTCCACTGAAGGCACATGTGATGTGTGCGCGCTCACCCAGACGCACATCTTCCTCTGTGGAACTCCACTGCCAGCAGGCGTTAAGTCACTGCGTGGTCCAGAGTGGACGTTTAGCACAGCAGCGTCGTTGGTCCCCCGTACCGCGGACTCAGTCGACAGGAAGTTCATCAGATCCTCTGGAGAGAGGAGAAGGGTCAGGTACTGAACACGCTGCACCAGGCGCACATGGAGACGGGGAGCAGGCAGTTTTATGCAGATGAGTTCAACACGCGCACACACACACGCGCCTCCCCAGAGGTGATGTTTGATGTTCCTCTCACAGGGTGCCTTTGTGTCTTTAATTTGCTCTGAACACCTGATGAAAGACCGTTGGCGGACACACACACAGACACACACACACGGACGAGCTGTCCAAGCAGACAGGCAGAGGGTTTGCAGCGGCCAACAAAAACATTATTTACACATGTTTGCTGCGTTGTCAGATGGAAACGACCCCCGGAAAATGAACTGAGACGGTTTCTGGCAAAAACAGAAACACAAAACTTTGTCACATTCAAGTCATGGAAGTTTGAAACATTTCCCAAAAAAGCAACTTGCACCATTAACGTTAATGGACTCAACACAGGGCTCAGGCCTCTGCTGAGGTCACGGGGGTCATGCCCTCCATGTCCCGTCTTCTCTGGAAATTTGCATCAAACGCAGGCGACCTACATTCGGAGCTGAGCTGCTGTGCCTCCGCTGACCTCGCAACTTTACTGTCTATTTATACCGAGACTCGACCCCATGAACGTCATGTGTTTCCTTGGGCTTCTCTTCTATAAACGCAGAAACGTCTTTCAAATGTTCTTTAAACCATCGGATCAGCAGCTCGGATGGAACTGTTGGATCATGTGACCAAACCCTGAATGAATATTGGTTTGTAGGTTCTAGTATGTGTGGTACGTGTAGTACGTGTGATTGTCACTGATGGTCACTACATTGCTGCTAGCATACTTTGGAGTACCGTAATTGCATGACTATTTGCGCCCATCAGAAAACTGTTCCTAAAAGCTGAGTGTCACTCAGTTCTTCAACCTGTAAAGGACAAAACGTCTAACGATTCCTGAAAGTTGCAGCCAAGTTGATGTCATTACGGTAATGACAGAGTCGCAGGCGTCATTACGCAGTCGCAGGCGTCTGGCATCACAGTGAATGAGGTTTACCGTAATGACAGCGGCATGGCCAAATGACATTTTCTCCTTCTCTTAGCTCCTTATTCATTTTCCGATTGCTCAAATAGTCACATAATTACGGTACTCCAAAGTATGCTCTGCAGACTTTTACTCTTTTTTTGTTTTTGTTTAATCATTTAAGTTAGGGTTTTTTTCACTCAGCTCGGCCATACTTGTTACCGTCATACTAGCGTGATTACATCGTCAGCGGTACTCCTCTGACACCATTTGACGATGCCGTCTTTGCAGAGGAACGAGACGTGAACGCCGTAGATGGTCACGTCGACATGCTCGTCCCGACCAGACTCAGCTCACACCTCAGGGAACCTGTCGCCTCCACCGTCGTGCACACACTGACCCGTAGACACGTTCATCATCTGTTTCCGCTTTGCTGTATCAATTATCTGTCCGAGTCTAATGCCGCTTGACGGCGGCTGGCTGCACGACAGCGGGGGAGTGGGGAGGGCGGGGGGCAGATTAAAGTCACGAGAGGTTTCTTCTACGAGCCGTGTTTGTTTCCTCCGATCCCTTCTTCCACTGATCAATGCACATCAGAGGAAAGCGAATTGACCAGCCGTCCCGTGCATGCCGGACAAAGCCCCGGCCACATTACAGACGTGTTGTTACCTTCATCGGAGACGCTCGTCGCTGATCCTGTTGGCATCTGCTGTTATTAGCCCGGAAATGACCTGTTGGTTGCTGCTGAGTGGCTGAGAATTGGCTGGAATAAAACACGCAGAACGAGGGACACCAGCAACATATTTAGAGAAGTTAAGATAAGATAAACCTGTTTGTTCCTGCAAGGGGCAAATCTACAGATTAATAATTAAACATGCAGTATAATCAATATATTCAGCCAGCAGAACAGTCTGAGTCAGACATAGTGGATTTTTTCCTTGTAACAGCAGCTGCAACAAAGTATTCATCTTAAAAAAACAGAGCATCATGTGCAAGATTATTTCTTTCCCTGTAATTGAATTCAATCAGTGAAATTTTCTGTCTATCTTTTAGATACATTTAGACACAAATTTGGATAAATATGACATATTGCTCATGAAAATCAAATTCTGTATTTCAGCTAGATAAACTTAAAAACTAAAGGTAATGCTCAAGTGTTATAAGTAAAATACTCCAAATAATACATTCAAATAAAGATAGGAATTGAAACAATGTGCACATCTATAATAATGTAGTAGTACAGTACATTAGTAGTAATAGTACTGCAGTACCACCATGTTCCTCCAGAGGTGCTTTTTGTTTGAAAGTCAGTAAAGATTATGATGCTAATTTGACTTTCCCTTTTCACATTTTGAAAGTAATACTAAAATAAAAAAAATCGTACTTCCACGGGGGGGGGCGTCTTAAATCAACGTTGGGGTTTTTTTCTGTTTCGCAGAGATAAAACAGGCTCTTTATTTATGAAATTACCCAGAATTCTCGTTCCCTCCCATCTTTGATTGATCTGACAAGTAGCATGTCAGACGTCGGCCTGGTTTCCATCCCCCGACCCGCTGTTATTCAAAGTGACCGAGTTGATTTGTGGTTCATAACCCTCTTCTGCAAAAACAATGTTATATGGGGAGAACTGTGCATCAGCAGAGCCAAATGAAATAAAAGCTGCTTTTTTATTTTATTTTTTTAAATGCGTGTGTGTGTTTGTGTGTGTGTGTGTTTGGTTTTGTCAATCTGTTTTTTAGTGGTTCAAAGTGGTTGGCTGCTACACTCACACTCATTTACGTATTGGCTGCAAACTTGATATGAAGCTGCGTAAATGTTAAATGACTGATAAGTAAATTTTGACCTAATTGGTGCGAGTCCGTCCCCGCGTCTGAGGCAGAGACACTTGAGAGCGGAGATAGAGACATGGGGGGGTCCGTGTGACTGACGAGCACTGTGTTCAAAAGACAGTGAAATGCCGTGCTGATAAGAACGCAACTTGCACCGCTTCTCTGCCAAGAACACACGATGGAGGATGTCATGTTTTAGAGTGACGTCCCGAGGTGATAACGGAGGACGATGTAACAGACTCGTGTTATGCGCGACAATGGTAGAGGACAGAAAGGAGTGTGGGGGCGACTGACCCACCGCTGCTTTTCATCCAAGTGCAAATTAGGCAAAGCCCCTTTTTGTTTGCCCGTGTCTCCATAACAACTCCTTTGTTCCTATTGCTTTTGAAACCTGTTTGCTGTGATCAACAGGCGACTTCAAAATTCACAAGCAACTCGACGAGTCACTTAATGACGGTGGCTGCTGCTGCTGCTGCTGCTGCTGCTGCTGCTGCTTCTTCATCGGACACACGGGAATGTTTGTCGAGTCATTTAACGTCTGTCAGAACTAGTGTGTGTGATCATGAGAGAAACACAACTTAGACCCGTCACAGCCTGTTTTCGACCCACTGAACATAAATGCAGCTGTAAAGATGAAGTTAGTGCGTATATGTATAAAAAACTAATAATTATAATAATGTACTTTATTAGAATATTTGGGTCATGTATAATGAATAGAGAAAAAAGGAAACACATCACCTGTGTCTAATATATTATTAGAATATTAATACAAAAGCAGTTGTTGTGTTTTACAATGAGAGATTTAAACTTTAAATTAAATAATGATAATAAACTGCATTAAGAAGTATATTTAAAAAAAATAATTGTAATAGAATTTACAGTATTAAATCTAGCTTTGCTTGGACACTGGGTTCATATTCCAGATCTGTAGGAGACAGTGGAAAAAAAAAAAAAAAGTTCCATGGCTGACTTCCTGCTCTTACGTTAACACTCGTCTGTAACTATGTTTGTGTACGACAGAAAGTGCGTCATTGTTCGCCGGTCCAATGAATATCCGCGCAAACACCTGAGCGTCCGTGCACCCGCCCCCTGGCTCCCCCTGCCCCCTCCCCCCCCCGCCCAGACCCACTCCTCAGCACGGGGGGCGCTAATTGGATGTGGCAGGGAATTGCTGCCCACTTGCCTCGCAGCGACTTGTACCCTATAACCATACACAAATTGATCTGACATGTGGTATTAGATTAAATTACCAAGCAGCGCAGTGACAGGGAAAAAGATTTGACCCCACCCCCCCATCCCTCCAACACACACACACACACACACACCACCTTTACATCTCACACGCACCCTCCCAGACCTGGTGGCGAGCAGCGGATGCTCAGCCGAGCAGCAGCAGCAGCAGCCTCTCTCCGCAGAGGGCAGACGCAGCAGAGGCAGACCAGGAACATACAGATGTTCCACGTTTCCAGCTGTTTCCACCCTAAAGGTCGCCAGCGATGCAGACGCCGCAAAATTCAAAACCGTCAGAATATTTGTCTCGTTTCTATTCAAAATGTCTGATAACAGTCTCTCACGTTGTATATTTTAGACCCACAGTACATTTGGTGAATATTCTTTGTATTTTATTTATGAGTGAGCCAAGTCACAAAATTTCGTTTAATCTGTGTACCGACAGTGCGTTTGAGTGTTAAATGCCAATAAAAGACACATCAGCTGACAAAGTAACATGTATTTCAACGTCTTTCACTCGTTTCAAGCACATTTTCATTTAATTTTGTTTTTCTTTTTTTCAGGTGATGTGTCTTATTTTAGCTGAAATGAGACAAATATTCTTGCTGAGATACTGAGTTGGATCCCGGTCAAACCTTTAATGTGCAAGAACGTCACGTGTCCTTCTGTTGTTCCATCCCATCCCACGGATCCAAACACGGCAGCTTCCTAATGTCACACAACAAAGGGCTTTTTCAGCGTGCTGCAGTGGATTTGTCCGTTAGTTGTTGAAAGCAGTGACATTTGCCGCTGTGATTGATTCTTCGGTTTTATCTCTGTGATTGTTTTATTCAGCTGATGAAAGGAAGGATTGTTTCTGTCCTGGAGGTTGAGGAGACAACTTTAAAGCAATGGAAGCTGCCATTGGAGCATATTAACCTTTGGTTTGTCCTCTGTGGCTGTGCAGATAAGAGGGTTTACATTTGCTGAAATAGATGGTGAATTGCTCCATTTACATCCGGCCAGTCGGCTCGACGGCTTCCTCGTCTCCGTCTTTTTGTGCTCAGAGACACGGAACCGACAGCTACCTGTTGTCTTAGTCGATGCTAACAAGTTTAGCGTGCTCACTTCTGCTCAGCCCCGAGAGAACTCCTCTGAAATTAAAGTCTGCAATTCACCAGCTACTTTCCCTCAAACCGACAGCTTTCACACTTTTACTTAACATTTTTCAGCTGGTCTTTATTGGTCAGAATCCAGTCTGTAAACTTCTTATTATATACCTAGGGACTATGAGTTGCTAGATTCATTTCCACAAACCGTAATAACACGTTTACACTGCACTTATTGCTTCAGATAAATGAGCTTTCATGTCATTAACTAGCTACTTGTCCAAAAATCAGGTGAGTGATTTTTGAATGATAATTTGTACTTTTTTTGACAAACAGGGTCTTTTAAGCAGAAAGATTCAGACACTGAGCAGGTGGAAACAGTCACTGTTTGTGCTGTGACATAATAATAGTACCTGTGTGTGTGTGTGTGTGTGTGTGTGTGTGTGTGTGTGTGTGTGTGTGTGTGTGTGTGTGTTAGAAGATACTGCCACTATTGCTCTTCTCCCATTGAATGGACTGTACATCTACTGAAGGCAGAAGGCTCATTGTTTCCAGCGCTGCAGCTGTGCACACACGGAGACATGAGTGATACTCAGCACATCCTTTCAGCGGCCCTCTCTCTCACACACACACACACACACACAAACACACACGGGCAAAACTGTAGCCTGGAACTCTTGTGTTTCCCCTTTGAGACCTTTCTGTCGTTCACTTTGGTGATCCAGTCACATCTCGGAGAACCTCCATTTCCCTTCAATAGTTCACTTCCTGTCTGCAGCTCGATAAGAGATGAGAATGACGGAGCAAGATTAAAAAAAAAAAAAAAAAAGCTCACCACTGTAAATGTGAGTGATGTGTTTGGCCGTCAAATGAAGAATTACCCAACGTGAACTACGTTGGCTCAGATGTAGATGAATGTGTAATTCCACCTCCCGTATCCTGATCAACATCCCCGGGACGTTTCCTGTTGTGTTGTTTCTTCCAGACTCGGTGTGTTTCTAAGTAATGGTCGCTGTGTGACGTGCAGCTGAATTGGTCTGAACGCTCCACGTTCTCCCCACAGCAGGCTGTTGTCTCTGCAGTGGCTTCATGGAAGAGCTGTAATCGAGTCGGATCTGATTAAACCTCGACAAACACACACAGGCACGTTCTTGTCTCCACAGTCTCTACTGTCCTCGGACAACTTTCCTTTATCACGCTTATTTCAGTCGTAATCGTAGTTAACGATGAAAGACAACGTTCCAACCAGATGTTTTCCTAATTCCACCACTGGGAACCAGACACGACTTGTCCTGTTGGGTTTCCTCAGCACTACGAAAATTCAAACAGTGGATGGCAATTGTTTTTTTGAAGGGTGACACAGTGGTGAGCACTGTCGCCTCACAGCAAGGAGGTCCTCGCCAGGTACTCCGGCTTCCTCCCACCTCCGAAAGCAAGCTAAGGTCAATTGGTTGGGGCCAGCTTCAGTAACTGTGTCCTTGTTATCCTAATTGTTGTTTTATCAAGCGTCCTTTTTTATTTCTTGTTTTCTTGCACTTCATTTTTCAAACACTTTGGTTCTCGGGCCTGAAAACAGTCATATAAACATGGATGAATGGTATGTCTGTAAAAAATCAATATGATTTCATCCACATCGGTTGACAACAACACCGTGAAACTATGGAAGATTCAACGATACAACTCCACTGTACTGGATGAATAAACACAAAAAAAAATCAATTTTCTCTAACGGATGATTATGCGACCACAATCGTAGATTGAGAACGTCTGTGGACGTCCAGTGAACCCACCCGGTGTGGCTGCACCCCAGTGCCAGCTTGTGTAGATGATGTGCTCATTCATGCCAGGGTAACTCAATCACTGTCTTCCACCAGAGCCACAACAAATGACTGCAGGGGAAATTACAGTCATTTGTCTCAGTCGACCACATCATGTTGGTCGTCGTACTCTCTTTATCCAAAGACACCTGTACCAACCTCACATTTGTTTTCCTCCTTATATGTCTGCACCCATTGTAGCCTCTTGTCTTTTCCCCTTCCGGAAACTCCAGCAAGCTGTCCACTGTCACAGATAAGTGCCCTCCCATGTGAGCATCGGAGGTGCACATGTCATGCCACTGTACATACTCTGTTATTTGATAAACGACCTGTCAGTCTCGAAGCAGGTCACCTTTGCATCTTCACATTTTGGGGAGTGGGATATGGAGACTGGTGAGTCATAGTATTAGTACAGCAGAAAGGGGGGCAGGAGGAAGGTGGGGTGGGGGGGGGGGGGGGGGTTAATTGCGGCTCTCAGTTCTCACTTTGAATTGAGGCTTTCGGTTTGAGTCTCGCTGAGAAGAAGAAATTCCTGCCGCTCGCTTCACACATCCTTGGGTGATCGTTGAGGCAGCTCACAGGTCCCCACTGCGTGTGGAAAAACATGCCGCTTTGCGTCCAACGGTCTTCATTATTAAGAATTGCTCTCATTACTTGTGTTCACCAGACAGAGGTTATCAAGGGCACATGTGGCAGCGTGGGGATGACGTTCAGGCACGTCTCTGCCAGCGAAGGAGACGCAGTCCACGTCAGCATCGAGACGGTCACGCCCAACTCCCCTGCAGCCTTGGCAGACCTGCAGCGGGGGGATCGCCTCATCGCCATAGGAGGTCTGAGATGTGTTGTCTGACTCTTACTGGTTCCGTTTTATGTTGTCCGTCAACTCAACGCTGCCGTCCTGCTTTTGTCTGTTTTCACAGGTGTCAAAGTGACATCTTCTGTTCAAGTGCCCAAACTGTTAAAGCAAGCTGGAGACCGGGTCGTTGTCCTGTATGAGAGACCGGTTCGCCACCAGATTCCCTCTCTAGGAAGTTTGGGAACTCTTCAGGAGGGGTTTGGCCAACTAGAGGAGCCGGGTTTTATTTCGCAGCCGGGGGCGTATGACGAGGACCCAGCCCCCATTACTACTCTGTCTGACATATCTGATGGCAAGGACATGGACTCTGAGTTTGAAGAGTTGATCATGGACTCCAAACCCAGCCAGACCGTTGGTTCTAACATCAGTACCACAAACACCAATGACACTAAGGACGATTTCTTTCTCACAGTTAACCAGAGCCCCAAGAGGACTGTGGCCAACTTGGCCTCTAAACCTCTTGGTACTATATCGCCCATCCTCAACCGCAAGTTAAACTTAGTGGGTCTGCAGTCCCCACTGAAGCCCCACCCCAAAGACTCACCAAAGCCCTCACCCAATAAGACCTGTAGTGAAACAGCTGAAGGTTTGCAGCGCCCCACGGTCCCACCACCTCCACCTCCTTCTCGACCCCCTGTGCCACCAAGACCTCAGATAAGGTTGACGTCGACCGGCTCAGACACCAGTCTTTCGGAAGGAGTGGACTATGTTTCACCTACTAATGCTGCTGTTGCCCCGACTGTGACGACCACCGTCAGCGCTGCTGAAAAGTCTCCAGAGAGAGCTCCTCTTCCTGGAGCCAGTGAGGACAAAAGTACCGCTGAGAAGACAGTTGTCAAACAGTCTGAGGCAAAAGTCACCAAGCCAGTGGAGTCCAACGACGAGTTACCGCTTTCGTCCATTGGGACCAACAACAGCAAGGTTGACCAGGCAAAGGACAAAGTCTCTGAAAGCTCCTGCAGCACACGGGACAGTCTGGAAGACCACTCCCTCTGGGAATCCCCAGAAACTATGTTTCGTAACCAAACTGCACGCTGGTCTAAGGCCTCAGTTGTGTTTGAGGTGGAAAGCAACCATAAGTACCTTAATGTGGCCCTTTGGTGCAAAGATCCCTTTAAGCTGGGCAGTTTGCTGTGCCTCGGTCACGTCAGCCTCCAGCTGGAGCATGTGGCTCTGGAATGTATGGCCACGTCTTCAGCAGAGTACCAGAGCACTTTTAGGCTGGGGCCTCCAGAGCCCAGAGCTAATGTCAGTCGCACGGCGCTACGTAGCCTCAGCACCCACAAAGGCTTCAACGAGAAGCTGTGTTATGGAGATGTTGCTCTGAACTTCTGTTACTTAGCTGAAGGTGAGTGTGACTACCCAGGGGGACTGGCAGAAAGGGAGCGGGAGGGTAGTCTCCATGATGAGGATCTTAGGGAGAGGGAGAAGGACCATGTCTCCACAGTGCCACGCGATGACTTTGCATATGGCGCCATGCAGCTGGTAGAGGTTCGCCACAACTTCCAAGACACCCAGTTCCAGAATCCTACCTGGTGTGAATACTGCAAGAAGAAGGTTTGGACCAAGGCCGCCTCTCAGTGCATGATCTGCGCCTACGTTTGCCACAAGAAATGCCAGGACAAGTGCCTCGCCGAACATCCCTTCTGTGTGGCAGCAACCGAACGCCGTGGAGCGGATCCCGAAGCCAAGTCCACCATCAATCGGGCCACCACTGGATTGACACGGCACATCATCAACACCAGCTCCCGCCTGCTCAACCTGCGCCAGGTGCCCAAGACTCGGCTGGTTGAGCAGGTGGCTGACGCGGTGCCTGGAACTGTGGAGCCTTCACCCAAACACACCCCCAACACTTCTGACAATGAGAGCAGCGACACCGAGACTTACACCAGCGGTGCCAGTCCCTCAAAGCAGCCAGCCGGCAGCGGTAAACTCGTACGCAAGGAGGGTGGTTTGGATGATAGTGTCTTCATTGCTGTTAAGGAGATAGGACGAGACCTGTACCGAGGCCTTCCCACGGATGAGCGCTCCCAAAAGCTGGAGCTGATGCTGGACAAGCTGCAACAGGAAATTGACCAGGAGCTGGAGCACAACAATGCTCTTCTGCTGGAGGAGCGGGAGGCCACCGATGCCCGCCGTAAGGCTCTCATCAGTACGGCCCTGGCGAAGTCTGGGGAGAGGCTCCAGGCCCTCACCCTGCTGATGATCCACTACCGCGCTGGCATTGAGGACCTGGAGTCGGTGGAGAGCACCTCCCCTTCAGAGCAGCAGGGCTTCAAGGCCAAAGGAGAAGGCTTGGAGGAGGAGGCCCTGATGGGCGCAGAGGTGTATGACAGTGACATCTGCAGCCCGGTGGAGGTCCAACTGCTGGATGACATTACTGAGGAGCAGATCTGTGTGGAGGCGCTTCACTAGAAAAGATGTGTCTCCCACCATTCTTTTCTTTGGCTTTTTTGTTTTTGCATCCGGTGTTTGTCTGTGTTTCACTTTTTTGGTGTTCACATGGTAACGCGACGCTTTGATTTGCACTAGGTCGTGTTGGCGCTTGAGGTTTTTAAAGGGAATTGGAAAAGCTGCACTCATCCGCTCTCAGTGGCGTTTTGGTTTTTCGGTGGCTTCAAATTGTCATTGTGAGCATATCAGGCGTGTGCGTGTCAGCTTTGACATACGGACTTTGCCCCGATTTAGTCGGTCTGCTTGTCTACATGATTGATTCTGGTAAAAGGAAAATAAGCATTCAGCATGTGAAGGTCACGTACAGTGTGAATACTTTTAGGACGAGCAGGTGGAATGTGTCATTTCTCTGAAAAAGCTGCAAATACGCTGACGTATCTTTTGTTTTGAGCACTTTTAATCTTATGAATTTCTCTGTGTTGTGGGTTTTTCAGCAACTGCTAAATTATTCGTAGGCTGGTTCATCGTTGTTACTTTAGTTGTATTAGTCGTTTTTTTTTTTTTCCTGAGGAAGGTGTTGAACAGCTGGTTTGAGTTATGCGTCATAAAAGAACACTGGTGGATTTTTTTTTTTTAATCTTTGAATGAATGTCTTTTTTTTTTTTTACATTTAATTGAATTCATGTGTTTGTGATGTGCTGATTTCTTCACGGAGTGATGATGTGATTCCCTGCGCATCAGTTGCCTTCATCAGTTGAGATCATGCCCACTTGAATGTTTCTCCACTTCGTTGTATGTTTTTGTGTATAAACAGTTCTTTGGCACCACCTCCATCCTTCTCTCTTCAATGCATCAGTGTTTCCCGTCACTTCACCTGCTGTGGATCAACTTTAGACGGCCAATGAAAGAATTATGTTTGGCGATGGGAGAAATCTTGTCTGGTGCATCAAAAGGAGAATTTTTTCCATCACTGTTAAAATTCTAAATCCAATGGTTCTGGTGGTGTTTTTAAATTCCTCGGGGTAAATGAGAATGTCTAATAGCAGTCACATGGTTTAATGATGTTCCATAAACGTCCTGAGAGATGGTTCATTTGAAAACAAGCATGTTTCAGGACGTCCACTTGTCATAGTAGTCATAGGGTCCAGTGGTTTCCACTTCTGGTCCTCAGGGAACATCTGTCTGCCTGTTTTAGATTTCACCTGACTCGGGCCACGTCCACTCCACAAAACAACCTTTTTTTCCCCTCAGTCTTCCTTTTTTCGCTCTCAGACATGGTTTCAAAACAGACAGGAACAATGCGGCCGATCGGACAAAACGTGCGTTTCCGTGTGGACGTGGACTCAAATCAGCAGAGCGTCAGATGTTTACAGTCAGGTGTGTCGGAGCAGGTGGTGTCTGTTGGCTCAACAACCGTCTGGTAGACGGACGGGAGCGCAGATCAACTCTGAAAGCTTCCAAATGGAGCGTGAAGTGCTGAGCTTCATTGTCCGATTATCATGTTATATAAAGAAATGAAAATCCACCATCTAGAACCACTGTCCACCAACCAACCAATCAATCATCAGAATAATCTGAGGTGAATGTGGATGGGATGGGTTGGATGGGACAGGACTTTTTATCTAAAACCCTCATCCTTTTGTTTCAAATCAAAACTCTCATCTCCGTAACAATTATCCAGTTCCCAAAACCCTCTGATCAGCTCCAAGATAAGTTCCTTGAATTCAGGAGGTTTGAAGAAAAGGATGTGACACATTCAAGCTGAGACTTCTGTCATGGAAACAACTGCTTGCTTCGCTTTGCCCAGTGTTTAATCAATGAGTGTCGCCTGGGTTTCCTGTGTGGAACAGGGTCGTCGCTCCCGTACACGTCGGCTTCCTGGCTGCGCTACTTGTCACTCACTCCCTGAATATCAAGATTTTTGTGCGATATTTTTGTAGGAAATGAAGCTGTGTCGGTCCTTTCTTTTCTCTTGAAGCTGTGCGTGTCCGTCAGTCCTTAAAAGTAACGTGAGCCCCACCCCCCCCCCCCCCCGTTCTTAACTTTGAAATTGCACTCGGAGAAGGACTGTCCACCCGGCCGTCGGGGCGGGGCTTTGTTTCCTTTCTTTACATGTGAGGGATGTTGAACACACGGCTCATGTGATGAAGCTTTAATGTACCCTGAATAAAAAAGGATGAATTTCTCTGCTTTGTGGTTTTATTGTCCCGCCCCTAGCCCAAACCCCGCCCCCACCCACAATAATAATAATTATATAATCGGGCATTTTCTTCCTCTTTCGTTAGTTTGAAATTGAACTATTACTTTGTAATTGACGTCTCACAGTGAGAAGGTCGCTGGTTCGATTCCTGGCATGGGGGATCTTTTCCCCGTGTCTGCGTGGGTTCTGTCCGGGTACTCCAGCTTTCCTCCCACCTCCAGAAACAAGGTTAATTGGTCGATGTGTTCCGTGGGCGTGAGTGTGAGTGTGACTGGTTGTCTGTCTGTGCGTTGTCTTTCTAGGCCGTTCCTCCTCTAGGCGACCTGCCACTGGAGTAAGCCCAAGATGACTGAACGAACGTGCCTTTGCTAAACTTCACTAAATTCATTCTGAATATCCCCTCGCCGTGTTTTTCCGCCCCATCTCAAAGCAAATCCTCCAACAGCTTTTATGACCTGAGCAACTCGGCTTTTGTGACTCATTCTAAATCCTTTCTCCCACTCCGATGACGTCACCGTGGTACCAGAAGTTTTGCGGCAGTTTGCTGCCTTCTCTTAAGGGGGGAATGTATTGTGTGAGCATCTGCAGCATAATTGAAGGCCGGTGTTACGATGGACAGGCTGATTACAGCGTGTCCGCTCCCACGTTTCCCCATCATGGCGTCCACCCCCAGAGCTCAGGCAATCAGCAGCAGGATTTCTCATGCACCAGTGACGGGTGCACACGCGCTGTGGCTGCTTGAGATTTACACGTACGTCCATGTGTCAATACGTCAGGGAACACCGGCGTGGGTCTAAAAGCTGTGTGGAAGCGCATCACGACGTAATGATGCTCGTGACGATTTGCCTCTTCAGTTCAGAGTTGACCTTGTTGTTGAGAAGGCAAATTATTTGTCAGAAGATTGTCAGTGTGTGCACCAGGTGTTTATTATCACTATGAGTAAAAGCAGTTAATGCTATTACACCGACGATACACCCGGTCGCTACGTTCACGTACTTACATACAGTACTTAGCTGTGTTGTAATCACATGACTATTTCAGAAAACATCCAACGGTTCCTGAGAGCTGACGAGTGTCAGTCAGCTCCTCTACCTGGTGAAGAAGGAGCTAGAAGGAGAAAACCTCCACCGGTTCCTGGAAGCTGAGAACAGCCATGCTGCTGTCATTACGGTAATCCCATTCGCTCTTTTGCCAGAAGCTGGCAAGTCATTACCGTAATGACAGCGAAGTGTCACCTACTCGGTTTTCGCCTTCCAGCTCTTTCTTCACACGTCTCCCTCGTACAAATAGTTGCATGATTACGGTACTCCCAAAGTCTGCTAGCCTGAATGTATCAGCAGCGATACTGTCGGTGTTAAAGGGTTCGTTTATGTTCAAACACGTTCTCCTTCAGTTTCTGACACTGCTCGTCTGCTGCGTGGGACTGATTCGACGTATGTGACATAAAAACAAGGACCATAGATGGGTACCCAGCATATCTTTCTTAATTTGAAACGAAACAGCAAACAGGTTGTAAACATACCACACAACGACCCATAATGTTACAGTTATTCAAAGTAATTTCTATTCCTAAATGTATCTTGGACATACAGGAGACAAATCAGACTGTTAACGGCTGAGACGAGTGTGTCGGTGAAAAGAAACCAGCGAAGTGTAATTAGTCCAGCACCTTCCCGCAGCCTGAAGTGTGTGTGACACGTCAGTCTACTGAGAGAGGCCGTCGGCTAATGAACACATCGCTCACACAATGCGCTTGCAACAACAGATCAGGATCAGCTTTGGTTTGCTCCGGTACAACGGGACACCAAACAGTGACGGCTGAATGCAGAACATTCACATGGAATATCTTGGCTGTTTGTGTGTGTGTGTGTGTGTGTGTGTGTTCCTTTGTTTTGTACAACAAAATAGATCCTCTGAAGGTTTTAACCTGCACGGCCGGCGTCCTGTTAATCATAGTCGTCGTACTCAGGATCCATGTTGTCACCTTGGTAGTAACCTCCCTGGGTGGCGTAGGACCTCGTCTTCATTGAGCAGTTGGTGTCCATCAGAATCGCCTGAAAGACAAATACTGAACAATTACTTTTTGTCTTCAACAACAGTAGCACAAATATTCATGAATCTGTTTTTTTTTTTGTTGTTTGTTTTGTTGTGAGGGTTTATTGGGTCCTTATTGAAATAACTGTAAGTCACTGACCCTCCGTGGTTCCTTTTCCAGAAAAAAACCCCAAATGAACTTAAATGAAGTCAGTCACAAATCTTTTTCAGGGGTTTTATGTGTAGAATTATTTTCATTTTAGAGCGTTTTAAACGCCGTCCTCCTCCAACACAACCTGAGTCACGTCAACGATCACGTTGTGCAGGAACCTGATAACGAGCTGCTGATGTGCAGGAGACATTCTAGAACAGAGGACATGAACAAATCCCCCCAAATCCAATCCAATCCCATCAATCGACGACAGAAACTGAAGCAGCGCAGAGAATCAAGATTTCAGTTTCGTTGTGATCACGTCGTTACGTCCGCTAACACTGAACATGACTTCTCCAACAGTCGACACCGGGACGATCTTCTCTTCCTCAGTGGTTCTCATAGTCAACATCAAAAAAAATCTGTTCATGTCATGAGCAGACATGAGATCATTTTCATTCACGTCACATGACGTTAACTCGCGTGCACATCGATCAGACGTTTCCTGCTTTCAGAGTGAGAAGAGAAAAGAAAAAAAAAAAGAAAACACGACTCTGGAGTTACTGCGAAAACACGTGTTTGAGCTACTTACGATTTTCTCTTCTTGTCCCGGAGGATTTCTGAGGAAGAGGCACAGAGGAGCGAAGAAAATATCCACTATTCCAATAATGGTCATGAGCCAGGGGAAGCCGATGCTCTCAGCGATGGAGCCGCCGATCGACGGACCTACGGACGAGGACCGACCACATTCTGCTTCAGTTTAAAACGGAAAGGAACAGCGAAGTGAGCAACAGGATTCTTCTATAGTTTGGGATTGGTGGAGACACACACTGCTCATCACTCACTTCCTGCTTTAGTCTGTGGACAACTGGACAAACTGCCAGTTTGCTTGAGGACGTTTCACCAGTGAACCGAGAAACTTTGAGAGGTTCTGAGAGGTTCCTTCAGTTCAAGCATGAGTGGAGAAACATCTTCAAGCAAACGGGCGATTTCATCCGTCGGGTCACCTGGACCTGGGTCCGTTGAAACCCCCCGTGTTGGAGGCTGATGTGTTACTCTAAACCGCCCGTGGGCGTGAACGGGTGCGTCGATAGACCCGTTACCGTGGACGACGAACCAACGCGTCTACGACCTGCAGCTGTTCCAACTAAAACCACTTTAGTAGTCCGACGGACTGTTGGCGTTTCCCCGCTCACCTAACGCGAAGCCCATGCAGAAAGCCACGTCCGCGATGGCGTACACACTTCCGTAGACAGACACGTGTCGCAGGTCCACCAGGTACCCCATGATCGGCATCATGGACGAGTCCACCATCCCTGGAACAGTCATGCATGGGTGTTCAGCGTCGATCCGCTGGCGGGGGGGGGGGGACTCTGAGTTTAGCAAACTTACCGATAGCGAATCCAACGCCAAAGTTTGGAATTATGAGACCGTAGATGTCTCTGGCAAATGGAACCTACAACAGACACAGGTAAGAGTTTTATTTCTCAAACCACACAGATGCTAAATTGTGACTCTGTGTTTTAACCAACACGTTTGTGGAGGTCGCAGAAGGAGCCATCGCTACGAGGTGGATCTCTGCCGTATTTTATTTCAAAAAGAGACCCAGAATTCAAAAGGATTTCTTCGTTCTTCTCATCACTCTCTGGCAAGTTTTAGCAGCAGAGAACATCGTCACATCGTCACATTTAACGTGATGTTGAGAACCATCATCTAACATTTTGGATCGCCCCCTGGTGGCTGCCTGCATCCTCTCATTCCAGCTAGTTTTGTCTCACGGACGTGTGTTCACGCTCGGAGACATGACGGCTGGTCGTCACAAGCAGAGAGGCGTCGCCAGCGATGAACACAACCAGCTGTGTGAGATGAGTATGTATGGAACCGTACGTTTGCCTCAACCCGATTTATCACTCTTACACTCTTTTTAAATGTCCCTAAAAGTCCTCCAGAGACTCTGGTTGCCAACCCTGCACGTCTTAGATGTCCACACCTGGTTCACGTCAGCAGCTCGTCAGCAGGCCGTCATTAACAGCCTCCTGTTCCATGTCTTGGTTTCATGAGCACCTTGTCGTTGTCGTTGTGGGACTTCACTGTCCCTTCACCTGACGTTCTTACTGCTCCGTCCACTCCGTTCTCACTGGGTCAAACATGTGACCTCCCTGTTGTCCTCCATCTGTCCTGGTCGTCACAGGATCTTTGTGACAATGTTTGTTTGTTGTCACCGTCATACTTACACCTATCACACACACTCCAACGACCACCATTCCAATCAGAGCACAAAGCCATCTGTGGGAAAACGAGGAGGAACAAATGGAACAATGAGTTAAATACGTTCATGGCAGACAGCATCAGACCTTCATGTTCATGTGATGAACCAACCAGCAGCAGCACATGTGTACTTTTCATTTAGGTTTCAGTCGTATTATTTCCAGAATCTGCGGAGCTACTTTTATTCATTTCATCTCAAAGCTCATGTTTTGATTGGATCGATGTATTACTATGGAGGAAACTTGAGAACAACAACATACAATTTGATTTTCAATATTCCAAAGTAATAAATTCAGTTTGACTTTTGAGCTCCTGCTGTCCATGTCATTACTACAAATTCAAGAATCCTACACTGAGAGACACGTCCGAGTTCATCTTTTCTTTTAAACATGATTCTCAGGCAGTCCTACTTTCATTTCATGCATCATGTTGTGTTCTCCCCCCTGCTGCTGTACTATACTATAAAAACACAAAGCAGTCAAAAACACAGGTTGGACAATAATGATGATATAACAACAACAACTTCTTTCATAATCCACTGTTAAAAGGGTTAAAAGGGACTGATTCTGAAAACACGCGACCGCGTCAGAGAGCGAGCGAAGCTTCAATAAAGTCAGTCCGACATGAAAAACACTGAGAACTCATTTAGACGAGCAGAAACCGATATGAAAGCCACTGAGGTGGAGGCAGCGAGGAGATAAGGCTCATTTCCCTCCTTACCTCCCCATCTTGTGCGCCAACGTCCCAAAGATGTAGGTTCCAATAAGGTAGGAGATGGATGCCGGTAAGAAAGCGACTCCTGAGCCACAGACACAGAAACACGGCGATCAGAGACTGAAGCTGCGAGGAGATACGCAGATTTCTATCTGTGCTTCATCACTCAGCCGCCGTACGTCTCCCATTGTCGAAATGAAGACTTGTGCGTTCCACCTGCCAGCAAATGACACCCTAATATCCTGTTCCCCTCGTTATCTGACCCACATTTCATACACAACCGAGTGGAAGGAACAAACTAATAAGTCCACAGCAGCAGCCTTCGTAGCAGGCGTCCAGCACGTTTGCCCTCTGTTATCTCAGTGGAAAAGAATTGTGTGTGTGTGTGTGTGTGTGTATGCACGCACTTATGTGTATAAATAAATGTAAAAGAGCTTGGGCAAACGTAGAGGGGGCGTTCTGTCCTGCCAATTAAAGGAAGCAAGTAAAAATGTTTCTTAAGTTTACATCTGAAGGTAAATGGACATTTCCTCATCTCTCTAACCCGTATGTTGGTTCAGCTGTGTCAGCGGTGTCGGCAGCAAGAACCAGAACCTGTGCTGAGTCTTGTGTTTGTTGACGTAACTGTGATAGTCATCTAGAGTTAATGTGGAACCCTAAGGCAAAGCTTTAACTCTGACCGTAACACTAAAGGTTAGCGCTAACCTCTGACGTTGACCATTAACCCCCTCGGGTTAACCCTAACCCTAGAGGCTAACAGTTAACCCTAACCCTAGTGGCTAACAGTTAACCCTAACCCTTACGGTTAGCCATGACCCTCGGGTTAACCCTAACCCTAGTGGCTAACAGTTAACCCTAACCCTTACAGTTAGCCATGACCCTTACATTAACCCCAACTGCTAGTAGCTAACCATTAACCCTAGGGTCATGGCTTATGTTTAGCCATGACCCTTATGTTAATCCTAACTCTTGTAGCCAACCGTTACCCCAACCCTAGCAGCTAACCCTAACAGTAACCCACAACCTAACCTAAGAAGCTAACCCTAACCTGTAACCCCGACAACTAGCCCGAACCATCTAAGTATGTAAATCTACAATCCTCAGTAAATAAATACGTTGTGATGAAAGTGGTTTCTCGTTCTCATCAACGGTCATAAAATCGTCACATGAGCTCAGTTCGTGTTGCCTTTAGCGAGCAAATCGAGCAAATCTAATCTCCTCTGTTCCATCAACCACATTAGAGCGGTCGGGAGGAATCAAACCCTCCGAGCTGGTGAAGATTGAGTTACACTGCGTTACTTCTGCCATGTTGGGAATTAAGTTCTGGTCACCGAGGAGCTGAATCTGAGTAAAGATGGTGTGTGTGTGTGATTCTTTCAGTTATTGTTCTAAATAATGAAGGACAACTTCATAAATACCTAGTTGCCATTTTCTGGCACACATCGTCTCCATCATCCAGATCGGCAGCGTCGGCTCCATCATGGCTATGGCCATGTTTCCAAAACAAATGGCGCCTGTAAAAGAAGAGCGGGGCAGATTTCAACCGTCGCCCGTCTTAGGATTTGCTCCTTCAACTGAACGTTGGTGTGTTTCTGCTCGCTGATGATGACGTCGTCACTTACGGCAGCGAGAGCAGACGACAGAGATGTAAAGAGGGAGCGTGAGCCAGTGGTCCGATAAACAAACGGAAACCGGACCATCGTCCCTTATTGTCACTTTGGACTGATGTCACTAGGATACAGTTGTCAGGCAAAGAACAACCGGCAAAATGGACGGAAACCAGCGAGGTGAATGATAAATTTAGATCCGATCTAGTTAGTTCCCATTCAATTCAACGTTGTCACCGAACATTGGTTCGTAGGCGATGAAATGAAGTCACAGTAATGACTAGTTCTTCTAACGTCACACTCGTCTGTGCGTGTTGTGGCGTCAGTTTGATGTAGTCCTCGTCAACTACAGTCTCCTCCTGTTTTATGTGGACCTCCATTCAACCTGTAACAATGCCTCTTTGTACACGGGCCATCACATTTGTATTTCAGACATTTGTATATCAAAGCTTCTCTCTCGACATACGCACGTCATGTTGCTCACTGCACCGCTCACCGACACATCTGAGCTCTAACCAGCAAATCAATTCTTTTCTTCGTGTTTCCTCCGTCCTATTGACACCAGCCAGATCGGAGTCAATTTGAGTCCCCACGCCATTAAAAAAGCAATATCCCACAGATGCTCCTCCAAGAGCGCGGCCACATGACGTTTTCCCCACATCTCCTGTCCTGCTTTTATTTTCTTACCGGCTGCAATTAGAATGTATGGATCCTTCATGAGCGTCAACAGCGGCGTCCCCTTCTGACTCTGAGGGCGACAGGATGAAAATCACGTCGGATATTTGCATGTGCACACACGTGACGACTACAAACAATAACACGGAGAACGTTGCTCACATTGACCCGTCGATACTCAACGCCTCAGATGTCCGGAAATGTTTGAAAACTTCAGGATTTAATTCCTTAAGGACACTTGTTTTACCCTTAAACACCAATGGTATACCTGGTACATCGAAGTACCGTAATTATAGAACTATTTAGGGAAATGTCCAACGGTTCCTGGAAGCAGAGGTCGCACTCGGTTCCTCTACCTGGTGTGAAGAAGGAGGAAACATCCATCAGTTCAAGTGGACAACAGCCATGTTGCTGTCATTACGGTAATCCCATTCACTCTGTTACTGGGAGCCAGAGAGTCATTACCGTAATGACAGCAACCTGGATGTGAAGTGCAACTTCTCGGCTTTCAGGACCCGTTCAACTTTTTTCAGATAGCGCAAATAGTCTGTTTACTACGGTACTCCAAAGAATGCTAGGGCGAATGTATCGGCAGTGGGTCGGGTTAAACCCCAGAGGAGCTGGCAAATGAAAACACAAACTGAGTTTCATTGAGGAAATGAAGTCACACAAACCCACCTCTGGCTCCACCTTGGTGGGCTGAAGGACGACGAGCTGCAGAGCTGATACAGAGACACAGAGACGTCATGATTTTCCATCAAACTCACTGTCGGTGACAGAAATGTTCCCAGGTCGTCTACGAACGCACCCCCATCGAACACAGCCAGAAAAGCCAGGATGAGGAACGGAGCCGTCTTTCCCACAAACTCGTACATCACGCTGCCGAACGGGGGTCCGACTGTGGAGGACACATCGTCACACACGCACACTCACGGCTCCGTCTGGGTGTTTCCATAGAGACAACCGATCTCAAAGCTCAGTCACTGGCTGATCCAGGAGCCGTCGTATTTCTTCTCCTGCACGTCCGTCGATGTTTGTCGACCCAAGAATGTCCGGCCACGCACACATTTGAATTCAACAATTCCATTTTTAATTTAATAGTTGGGTCTCATGTGTGCTTTCAAAAACGTTTTCCAAGATTCATCTGATATTTCCTGAATAATTCACCCGTTAACACCGACGGTATCCCCGGTGCTACATTTGCGCTTGGAGTACCGTAATTACATGACCATTTGCACAATCAGACGACGTCCCACGGTTCCTTAAAGCTGAGAAGTGTCACTCGGTTCCTCTACGTGGTGTCAAGAAGGCGCTAGAAGGGGGAAAAAAAATGGTCCCTGGATGTTGACAACAGCCATGTCGCGGTCATTACGGTAATCACATTCACTCTTGTTACCAGAAGCTGATGATTCATTATCCTATCGACAGCAAATTGCCTGTGAAGGGCAACGTCTTCCCCCCAAATCAACTTTCAGGAACCGTTCAACGTTTTCTGCGTAATTACGGTACTCCAAAGTATGCTAGCGCTAACGTATCGGCAGTGCTACCGCCGGTGTTAGAGGGTTAACTCCGCTTGTATTGGTTTGATATGATCTGAATGTACTTGTGCACCTTTTGTTGTTACGTTACACATTTCATGCAGCGCTAGCGCCAATGAATCCATTTTCACATAGCACAACGGTTGTGAGCTGATACGTGAACGTACAAACCCGACAACGGCTTCTAGAACTTCCTAAATCTGCTGTGCGACCGTCACCGTTCTCTTCTCGTGCGCTCACGTACCCAACACTCCCATTGCCAAACCTCCCAACGCGATTCCGATGGCGTGGCCTCTCTCCTCGTCGTCTGTGTACACAGTAGCGAGCATCCCCATCCCTGAAAACACAACGATGTGCTCCATTCATTCTCAGACCCACTGAGTGTTCACACCGGTGAGCCCGCCGGTACCGCCGGTAAAATGTCACAGTGTCACCCAACGTTTTCCCATTTAAAAGTCAGTTTTGGTAACTGGAGCCCACAAGAGTGAATATGTTTCCATGGTAACAGACAGGTTTCAGTATGCATCCGCCGTACCGTATGTGACATTAGACATTTACATTTATATGTAAAAACACCGATTCAATGAACTGAATGATTACGCTCTGCTCACCGGCTGCAAACGTTCTCAATCTACCATAAATACCAACGAGTATTTGTATTATTTCTTTTGAAAATGTCTAATTTCTCATCAAAAAATCTCTTAAACAAGATACATCACCTGAAAAAGTAAATTGTTTTCAGACAATCTTCACTTGTTTCAAGTAAATTTCCACTTAAAATGCTCACTGGCAGATTTTTATCACAAGTGGAAATTTGCTCGAAACAAGTTACTGTTTTAGATGACGTGTGAATGAGAGAAGAAATGAGATAAGGCAAATATTCTTAGTAAGATTCAGAGTGTT
>CAAKHB010001353.1:5818-32380 GCA_901007665.1 Aeoliscus strigatus
CAAAGCCCCCCCCCCCCCCCCACACACACACACACACACACACATACATACATACACACACCCCATCTGACCTCATCTCTCTCCTGCCCCCTCGTTGCCTGCTCTTTGGGGACGAGTTGTGAATCTGCTGGTCGGGGACAGATGGTCCACCGGTCCCACCGTTTCTACAGCTGGACGCAGGCTTCACTCCGACCGGGCAGGAGTGATTCACACCTCGTCATGTCCAGCCTTCAAGGAGGCCATTGGCTTAGAATAGATCCACACTTGTTGCCCACGGTAAGTGTTTAACTGAACAATTGATCATAACATGTTCAGAAAACAGGAAAGAAGGGAAATGTGCAGATAATAAATAATAATTTCAGTTAATTAGTTTCAGGATCTTTTTCACAGTGTTAATGTGGGTAAGTTGACAAAGATGACAACATGACATTTATGTGATGGAAGTGATAAAAAGGTTTGGAAAGGAAGGCGGTGTGTGTGTGTGTGTGTGTATGTGTGTATGGGGGGGTGAAAACAAATTAGCAGAACCAATGAAAGAAAGCGTGGCAGCAGCATGACAAGTGAGCAGACGAGAGGCGGTCCTGCATCACCTCGCCATCCGCCCTGGTTGCATAGGAACACGAGGGCCGAACCTCCTCTGCAGACACACTCCTTTCCTCTCTGCTGCCACGCTTCATTACCCAGTGCTCAGCCAGGCACAGAGAGGCTCTGCACCACTTTCTCCACACTGCAGCCGTGTGCCCTCTTTTAGCCTCGCAACGCGGCTCCCCCATCGGCCTGGGCCGGGTAGACACTGCCCCTCGGGCTTCAGGTCACCGTGTGTGTGCCGCAGAGTCTCCCGCCGTTCACTGTGTCCCTGCACCAAATTTAGGAGTCATGTCCTGGCAACTCAGCGGCGACAGCATTCAAACTGTGAATTTATAGATGCCTCTTTTTTTTCTTTGCCTGGGTTTCTCTTTCAAAGTTTTCTGTGTGTAAATCATGTCACCAAGCAGCTGATAAGTGTATGTTAAAATCATCAATTTCTGACACTGTAGTTACCACCTGTAGTTGTTGTTTTTGTTTTTCTCTGCTTTTGAACTTTATTCTACTGATTCTACTGACTGAAAAGTGCACTACAAATAAAATCCTTATTGTTGTTATTACATTATTTTCACAAGCAGTCAAAGGTCACTGGTTGCACAGCTAAACTGTTAATTTCATATCTGATTATTTCTTATTAGTTATTTACATTATTAGCCTGAGAACTGTTTCATATAGGAGGTTCAGTACAATACTGGATTTGTTTAATCATGAAATGAGGAAAACGCTACAGTCTGGGTTGGACACTTGTTTGGTGCATGACACAATAAACATTCATTCATTCATTCATTCATTCATTCATTCATATGCAGGAGCATCGGTGAGGGCTCATATATGTCATAGCCCACTGAGGAGCTGCTGGTGCCAACACGGCTGCGTATAAGGACCAGCATTGTCCCACAAGAAAGTGTGTTTGTGACCAGTGAGGGGGTGATCAGCTGGCTGGGGAGGGGAGGGGGGCTAAAGAACAAAGCCTCTGTTTTTGTTTACAGTGACGTCATCAGCTGAATGTTTCTGCAGACATCACGACTATGCATAGCTGATGCAGCGTTTAAACTTCAGGTCACAAGTCTCACTTCATTGACTGAAATGTTCATTTGCTTGTGAGGAACCAGGAGGAGTCATTAGGGTGTAAGTAAATGTGGTTGGCAAAAGAACAGCCGGGGATCAATGGGTTAATTCACTGGTCCCTGCATGTGGTGTGCTGTAAAGACGAGTGGTGTGAAGGAGTTTGTAAAGGACTCATCCAGCCTCAGTCCGTTCAGAGATCATTGGTCCATAAAGAAAGGAGAAGAGCAGAGGCAATGAAACAAAAATGACCAAAGTTCAGTTGGTGTCTGCTGAAGAAGGAGTACTGACACTTGTTTGAGAAAGAATCCAGTCACTTAGGGTGTATTGATCTGTTCCAGCAATCACTTTTATCTAACGGATGATCTCAGAACATATAACCCGCATCAGACGGACATTACCAACAGCTGGATCCTGAACAAAAATCATGAAATAATAATATAACCGCAGTCACATTTCATCCAGGTCTCACCTGCTCACCTGCAATCACACACTGTGCGCCGTGAACCGAAGGATCAAAACATGGTCACAAGAGGCTAATCCCTCATTGGACCTGAGCTGAGGAATCCACAGGAAGTTCTAGCTGTGACTCACAGCACCTCAGGAGCTTCTAGCTCCACCAGGACACAACGATGATGGTTGTGATCAGCCTTTACTCACTGCATCCTCAGAGGAACTGCAGCAGAAATCATTTTGTCTTTAATTATTCATTATTAGTAGCATTTTAGCAGTTAGTAGACCACAGCCAAAGTAGCTCTGGAGGTTTGTGAAGTTCAGTCAGTGCTTTCCAAGCTGCTAACTAATGATGCACTTCTGTGTTTTTATCACAAACACAATTCTTGTTTACTGATACTGATGGATCTCTGTGCAGTGAGCTAAACTGTTTATATTCTTTTGTTAATCAAGTCGATGTTAAATTTACTTTACACCTTTGTGTGGTGAAACAAACCCCGAACAAACAGGCCCAATCAATCAACACAGAATAACAGGATATTTGCTAGCCTGTTGAAAAGATTGTTCCTCTGCCCAGCATGTGGAGCAGTTTATTGCCGGGGCATTAAAAGAGGCACTTATCAGTTGACAGATAACAGACAATCAGAAACTGCTGACACAATTCATAAACATAGTTAGCAGAACAGGGTTGTCAAACAAAGGCTCCTGTAGGCAAACAGGCTCTTCAGATGAGACGAGCAGCCGGCAGGAGACTGAGGAGCTCCAGGGGAACAAACCTGAACATCAAAGAAGCTGTTGCATTTGAATGAAGTTGACCACGCCTGGTTTGAAGCGCTGACAGTTAAAGGCCATGTGCAAGAAACATTTACACTTTTTTCACCACAGAGATCACCTCAGCATTCCCCCTCACATTCACTGAAGTGAACGGTCTGCTGTTCTTCTCCAGCTGGTTACTGTAACAACAGAGCAGCTCCTGGCACGTCACACGGTTGCAGTTGGGGAGAATAGTACCTGTTAAACCAGTTAACCACTGTCAGCACGCTTATCTAGGAAAATGTCTGGTGTTTACATGTGTATTTGCACAAGCACGAAGTCACTTCTCATTACTTCTTTACTGCTCCGCATTAGCAATGAGCTTTAGACTGACTGAACAAGTTTTCTTGCTTTTGGTCTGTTGCGGTAACTGATGAACACACTTAAAGGAAAAGTCAGGTTCATCTTTGTTCACTGCGGACGAGAAAATCGTCATGTGTTGGAGAAAGCACACAAGCATTGCAATGCACAGCAGTGTGTGTTGTTTTAAATGCACCTGCAGCACGTCAACATACGATCGCTGCATATTTGTATCCAATGAGCATAATTTATGATTTGGTTCATGTGCATCTGACGTGTAGGTATTGCAAATCAATTCCCTGCATAGTTGGACCAGTTTGCTTTGGCCTGTGGTTTTAGTTTGACACTTTGCAGCTCTTTACTGGCAGTGTCAATGTCTGTCTTCTCATTCTGGAATCCAAAGAAGGAGGAAGGGGAGAAAAAAAGACAGAGAGAACAACAACGCCAAGAGGACGGATCAAATGAAGAACAGCATGCAAACAAGAGTTGTCACTAATAGACAGTTTTATGAGCTCCAGACCTGAAATGGAGTAGCGCGCGTGCAGCGGCTCTTATCGGCTCGCTGGCAGCAAGGGAGGGTGAGAGCTTCAGCACTTGTGCTCTGTAAAAATGGTCTGATTCATTTTCTGCATGAGAGGGTCTCACTGGGGCGGCATCACACCAGCCAGTCCACACAGATTTATGGACCATTAAAGCAGCAAGGCTCCTGACCACTGTGCCTCCGTTGGCTGACTGCTAAGACACAGTGCGCCCTCATTCACACTCTCCATCACAGGGTGGATTCCTCATTGTTCATCCCTTCATCCCTGCACTTTTACTGCTGAAACATGAACTCCTCTCACAGTCTGTTATCCAACTATTATTCTTTTCCTCCAGCAGAGCTTTTAACTGACTGATTATTCCCGCTGTTGTTCACGCAAATGATGATAATTCTTCTCCTGTGTCACTAAAGAGCTCATTCCATCATCAGACACGGTGTCATACGGTCCAGTTGGAACCTCTCTGACGCTGGTCAGTGGGGCATGTTGTTTTAGCCTAACAGTTTTACAATGAGATTAGCACCATCGCAGGCACACAGACTAATGGCTCTGTCTTTCCAAGGCATCCTCAATCAACGGTTTCCCTGGTGATTAATGCACCTTGTTCTCCTCGCTCTCATTTGCTGGCTTTGCAACTTCATCATCCCTGAGAGTGATGCTGGAAAGAAAAAAAAAAAAAAACGGGGAACAGTCTATTCTGCTTGCTGCGCCTAAGAATAGCTCATTGCGCAAGAAAATGATGCCAACCTGAGCAGAGGCTTAAATTCATGAATGAACATTATGTTAACCAGCGAATGTGGACACCTTTGATAAGTTAATATTTAAATGATAAGGACCTCTCTGCGGAATAAATTGCTGCTCTTGTTGTTGTCCCTCAATATTACACACATGTACCTCACCTGGACAAATTATATTAATCAGTATTTTTTAGGCACCGGTCATCTGCTACTATGCTGCTGCTGCTGCTGCTGCTGCTGCTGAGCCTGTTTGTCCAGTTAAAAGTGGGGGAGAAATACGGGTGTATATCAACACACATGCAGAGGTATTTACACCACTATTGCCCAGAAGGTTTTGGGTATAAGTCAACAGAGAGGCTGTTACATCAGTCCACAGAGAGTTGCTCGTGTACGCTCATGAAATAGTGGAGCTGGGATGAGTAAGGTATCACCAGCATGTGAAAGTTACAGTCTGGTGTGAATTTGCTGTTGGCCAGTAAAGCTGCACTCATAAGATAGTCAAGCAAAGATAAAAAAAAAAAAACCCAAGCAAAAAAAAAAAAAACACTTTTAAAGCCACATCAACAGTTTAGTTATAATATGTATATGCATGAAAGCTAAATTGTAACAATTATGTGTGTGACATATTTTCAAACTCCCTCCTTTGCTTTGTCTCAGGCGTCAGTCCCCATGTGTCTGCAGGTCATCCAGCTCAGTCAGAGAGCTGGTTTACCCACGGAGGGGCCCTGTGAGGGGTCCACTGTGGGTGTGGTGACACGTCCTTTCTCTCCGCCCCAAGGTGTTTGTGCAGCCAAATAATGCAGCCTTTCTGTATCACTGACAGCGTTTTTTATGGTTTGATTTATATTTTCTTAGTGGTGTCTAAACTCTAAAATAAAACATTTCTCCGGCTAAAAGTGAAAGCACATTGCACGATGCAAATAGGATGGCGTGCGCGTTCGCGACGCCCCTGCGCTGCGGCAGTTGCCAGGGGAGATAGGAGGGGAGGGGCTGTGATTGGCTGAAGTGGGACTGTTGCCATGACGACGGCAAGGGGTTTGGTAGCGTTGCCGTGCGCTGGGTGATCTGCGCGCTGCGTGTATGGAGGAAGCAGCTGCTGATCTGATCTCTGACATTGTTTGAAAGAGACATCCGAATAAACTGCGCACAGACGTGTCGTTTAAACACACCACGCCGGGGCCGCGCCGTGTATGATTGTAAGTATTTCAGAGCTGTTGGTTCGTGTGTGAGAAGCTTTTGTTTGCCAGGACACGGCGTGTGATCCCAACAAGCTAAAAGTAAATGTGGTCAAGTGACTTTGCTTAGAGCAGAACAGCCAGCATGGCAGCTCCAGCGACAGCATGTGGTCATCTAGCTAATGGTACTTGTCTGTGTTCTCCGAGCTCGAAGCTTGTACTACTCAGAGGGGGCATTCTATTGCCGGGCGATGGTCGTAGTTCCGTGTATCAAAGTCGAATTCCCACAGTATTTGAAGTAGTAGAATGCTAATGCTAACGCTACATTCACCGTCACTGACTCATCACGCGACTGCTAACGCTACTTCGCTCCGCGGCTGTCGTGAGCTAACGCCGCTCAAATCTAGTCCAACTGGAGTCAAATGAAATTTTGTTGTTTTTTATTTTGTTTTTTTAATTTTGTTTTAGCTGTGATAAGTTTCCTTCCGAACGAGTCCGGTCAGTCGGGAAGTGTTGTGCAATAGTTCACGTCATTGCGTGTAACTTTGTGTTCTGGTTATGTGACGGCGGCTGATTCACCACAGTTTGATATACTATTAGCTAAAAAAAAAATCTTTGATAGCAGCACTTTGAGAGTTTCCCCACCGGGTTGGACATATGACATGTCAATAAATATACGTGGTTATTTGGAGGTCGTGATATCGGAATTACAGGGCTATAAATTGAATTATTTGAAAAAGCAGAATGCACCATGGTGTCTGCTGGACCTACCAGAGGTTGTGAGGCGACGTCGGCCGGCGGTTTAAGCACATGATGTAATGGATTATCACAAGATTGTCCCAGATACACAGAGCTCCACAAACTATCTGAGTGCGTCAAATATATCTATTTTTTCCAGATGCACTCACTCTATTACCGTTGATTAGGTGGCAGTACAGTGAATGTGTTTTAAACCCCCCATCTTTACTTTTCCCTCAGTTTTGTGTTTCTGTTATGTTGTCATGAAATTATTGTGGGATGTCTTGTTCCTCTTTCTTTGCTGACAGTTGTCAGACACACACACAAACACACACTCACACACTCACAACAAAGGCCGCAGGAGATTAAGAGAAAACGAAACAGATGTTATCAATTTGCCATTACTTTATTCCAAGAGTTTCCGTGGTGGTATTGTAGGTCACAACCATCTGTTATCTGTGTTTGTGGTGGGTACATGCGGACCACCTCTGCAAAAGCATACATGTACACAAGGGTGAGTGAAGGGTGAGTACTTTTGCCTCCCAGAATAGCCGAGAGCCTGCTAACTTTACTGACATTCATTGCTATAAATAAGACCTGTCGTACTGGTGATGCTGTTATTGCTGATGTCAACTGGCTTCAGTAATCACAGGGACTTGAAATAATGTGAGTAAAGCTGGATTACCATTAGTTTGGTTTGGAAAGTGCAGCACGGCCTATAAGATGTTCAGCCACCTGAGCATTATGTGAAATAGAAGGCTGATTGTTCAGTTTTTACTAACTGTTGTACTGAAACACAGATCTATTGGTGGCTTTTTAAAGGAATCTTCCCCAATTAAAAAATGAGTATGTGATTGTGGGCTGTTGGGACCTTGGCGGAGGGTTGAACACTCCTGGTCATAAGATATTTGTGGTTAGATGATGGCAGGTAGCTGCTGTCGTTCAGTCAGAGGGTTTTGTTTGATGATTGTAAACAGAGACGACAACAAATCATACAGTCGCTGGCTCAGTGACGACCATGGCGATACTAACATACTGGTGTTTAGATGTAACAATTTGATGACAGTATTGATGAATCATCTTCATTTCAAAGGTTCAGTTCATTCAATTTTTTATTAAAACAACGACTTATCTTAGCAGTAAAACAATTGTATAATAGATCTGAAGTGAAACAGAACACCTCTCACACTGATCTGACTTTTAAATGGAACCCGACCAACACATCGTATATGACAACCGTCAGGTAAAATAACAGTGACAAGTACCAAACTCAGCAGAACACATAGTCACACTGAGTATTGAAAGGTTCCGTGCCAGTTTACAGATGTTCAGATGTTTCAGTGAAAGCTCTGACCTACTTTTTGCACAGAATAAAATCTCAATGAGTCAACGTGTGAGGTCCACAAATCTCTGCAAACTTCAAAATGATCCAGCCAGCAGCTGCTGAGATGTTCCACGGATGTCCGTTGTCACTGTGGGAGTCGCCCCATTAACATGGCTGACGACGCAGGGTGTCGGCCTGCTTGTTGAACACAGATAAGAGCAAAGTCCAGACCAAACAGTTTCCATTCGTGTTGAAAGGTGTTGAATTATCCAGCCATGTTCTGACACGGGTTATTTGTATCCATGCACTGTATATAGTACATTTATTTGTATATTTCAACCAAGTACTACAGTAGACAACCCAGTATCGAATATATTCTAAACTTTTCATCTTCACATTCTGGTGAACATGCTGGTTTGTATGAAATATCGGAGACAGAAAGATTCTCTTCAGTCAGAACATGCAGTTTTAGAAACACTGGATTGAGTTTGTTTCAGACTGGACCAGAAACTGCTGTTGGAGTTGTTTCCATGTGCTCAGTCTTATCAGAGAACTGTGTACTCTGACCCAGTGTCAATGAACCATTGTGCCCACTAAAATCCTCCGTGTTCAGTGTAGGTTTGTGACTGGCTGTTGGGTTTTAACGTCATGGCAAGAGGCTGATCCTAAATGTTTAGGATTGCTCAAGTTGTTTTATTGTCCAGGGAGTAAAACTAGCACTTAAATCTTTAAAACCTGTGTTTTTCTGAAAACCCCCCTGTAAATATTAAGTTATGTGTGAGCCGTGTGCAATAGTGATGTTACTGACCGCTTTGTAGCATTGTACTTGTAATTTGATAATTATTATAATAAGGAAGCTTTTCCAGCTGTTTCTCCCTACAAAGTTACACATTGAAATCCCCAATCACAAGAAAACTAGTTAGAACTAGACAGTTAAGGAAGTAAAGAAGCAAAATGTTTATAAGTCGTAGCAAGAACTGTTGACTTTTGTTTGATACAAAAGAAAGAAAAGACCTTGATGAGGACTTAAATGGAGCAGTCGTCCACCTGCCTGGGATCAATCAGTATTCTGACTGCTGACATGGACTCAACTGCTCCAGGTGTGTATTGGCTCATTTGACAGAATGTAGATGTGTTTCATCACTGGTTTGCAGTGATGGAAGGACGTTATTCCACCACTGGTAGGTCTCAAACTGCGTAGCATGTCGGGGGTCAAGTTGTGTCTTTTCCCCGCTCCTCAGATGCTTTTGTCTGCCTGCGGTTGATCAGTATCGCCTTGATCGAGGGTGTTTAGTTGCGGAAATGTGAAATATACATGAGTATGAATGTTTTATGTTTGCCTTCATGAGGGTATTTATAGAATGTGCAGCTCCTCTGTCTACCCCATTGTTTTAAATCTTCTCAGTGGTCACAGAGGTTCGGCACAGACTCGAATGGGAGCAGCCGCCCTCCCTCCTCCCCCGTCCTCCCTCCCTGACCCCCTGATTGTCCCTGTGCCTGTCTCATTTCTGAACGGACAGATACAAGATGCAGCCCATTAGGATCTGCCTCACTGACAGACGCACGGATTTGACCGTTTCCTTGAGTGAGAGGGAGACATGTCGGTGGCCTGCACCACAATGGCTCTTTGTCTCGTCACCCCTGGCTGAATTAACAAGATTTGTCTAATTGATGTCAATATGATAATAAGGAGGCAGGCTGATCAGCCCGCATGCAAATGATGCTCATCTCAGGATGTGTGGGTGTGTGGTGATACCGAAAATATACCATCAACAGCAGACCAGCACTGTTAGAAATGATAAAGACCTTACATTTATAACCTCTTACCTTTTAAAACATTTCAAGGATTCTACACTTCAAGACATAAACATGGTAGACTGTCCTGTGATTAATAATCCTCTAAAGGATTTCATTTATTTCTGAGGAAAGATTATACAGACAGAAACTAATTAAACTGACACCCTTATTGACTCTTATCTGCAGAGAATACAAGAAAGAATATGATATGTTGATGAGTAAGCAACAGTCTTTGTTTGTACCAGTTTTAAATAAAGTAAGTAAACACACACACACACACACACACACACATTAAGACCACAGGCTCTAAAACATGATGTAGCACTTTTTTTTTCAGCACCAGTCAGTATTTTCATGTTTGCACACAAAGTCTTTAAATTCTTGTGTGTGAACGTGTACTTCCTCAGTGAAGGATTCAGTTTGCAATGATTAAGGAAGAAAGGCTTTTCGTACTGATTTGTTGTATTATGCTAACGCGTCGCATTTACGAGGAGCGTAAATCTTATACAGGACAAATTAGCAAATTCCAAGAAGAGATTATGTTGAAACTACAGTGGTGAAACACATTTACTTCTTCTTTATGAGGACCTGGACGACAATGGGCGCTGGGCCTGAATCCGGGTGCCTGTGGTATGTGACAGTATAGGAGGTGGTGGCGCGAGTGTTCTGGACTGAACTTCAGCTTCGTGACCTGACAGATAAGGTTTCAGGGCTGACTACTGCTGTACTTTGGAAGAAGTTGTAAAGTCTATGCTCAGTCCTTCTTTATAGTGTTAACCACATTTTTAACAGCTTTGCTTCTCTGGCTCAGTGAACACGGTCAACAATATTTTTTTCAGTTTTTGTATTCGCCGCATGTACTTATATGCAGATTATAAACAGGTATACGGTGCATTTGTACATTCATACATTTGCTTTACTCATCAAGAGAAAAAAACAAGGAACATCTTCCGAGTAATGATTCTTTTATCCTCGGTTTATCTGGTGATATTTTTTACTTGATGAACTGATTAGTCATGTAGTTAATAAAACAACAGAAATATGTGCCACAAACTCAGAACATCTAGTTTATTCTCATTAGAGGGGCAAAGAAATAAGAAAATATCCACTATCCAAATCAGAGAACGTTGACATTTTAAAAGCTCAAATAGTTTGCCTAAATAGTTTGCGATGTAACTGAGCAGTGAAATGCTGATGGGTTGATTACTTGTTGCAGCCCGGTTGGGTTTGTCAGCAGTGTTTGGGAGTGCAGGAGGCCCAACTGTCTCTGCTGGGTTTGTTGTCTGAAAATGAACTTCCTCCACAGGCAGGAGGTGTTTCCTTCCCTCCCGTCCTCTGTGAGTGACTGTGAGGTGAATACTGAGCACCTCTGTAACATGACGAGAGCACAAACAACCACTCCTTTGTACACACCGAGTGTTGGGCCAATTGTGCGGCTTTGTGCGCGTTTTTTCACCTTTGGTTCTTAGCAGTTTTTTAATCTAGTTATTATTTAAAAACCATGTATCATGTAGATGCCTGATCAACCTTCACCTTAATCAATGCTTTGTTTGTTTTACAGCATAATTAGGCACCCCCAGCCCTCACTGAAATAAAAGTCTCTTCAACAGCCTTCTCACACTCCCAGTTGAACTCAGCCCCTGTCTTATTCGCATTTTTCAGCGCCGGACACACCAAATACTCACCTGAAGGCCGCTTAGGGTTTCAAATAACAGCCCTCGCCATGGGGCTTTGCGACACACCTTTGTGTGTTTTCTGCAGAGGTGGAACTGGTTTGTGTCAACTGGCTTGTGTCTTGTGAAGAGGGTGTGGTGTGAGCGGAGACACACAAAGACGCCATCCGTCATGATTGTCACTTACAAAAAGTTGTAATTTTTCAATCTGAAAAAAACCTACGTGGCGCTGGAGATGTATTTAAAAAAAAACCCTTCGTAGCATCATTCATCCAGGTTGGCTGCGGCCTTTTCCCTCTTTGTCAGGCAGGTTTGTGGAGGACAGCAGTAGACTGCTGGCCTCAGCATTTTCCGCCTGTATTGATCTCCCCACATTAGCTCTCTCTTCATGCACAGACACAAGCACAATCGCTTCCCTTACCACGCTGGCTGCCGTGGCAACCTGATTCCTGATAGTGACCGTGGAACCCAGAAATCCTCTCCAACCAGCACGTCTTCCTGCGTCTGTCACCAGCTTTACGTTGTCTTGTACGTATCAGATGCGTCCGCTGCTCCGTTTGCCACTTGCAGCTATCTCCATGTGTCTTTGTGTGTTTTTGAAGAGGCTAAGTACTTAACAGGATAAAAGAGCAGTTTGAAAGGGAGGAAAATGTGCCTTGGCACCTGCTGTTTGTCGCTGCCTGTTTGCACATGAATATGATGTGGCTGGCGGTGAGCGGAGCTATTTTAACTTGCAGATGAGCTATCAGGTCAGCGCCGATGGAGCTTTGGTGTATTTTCAGGGATGAGCTGCAGTCAACAGGCCAGTCCGGCTTATTGGCTTCCTCTCCACTCTGCACACACAAGTGGCCCATTATTTATTGCATTCACAGCCGCCTCTCTTTGATGCCTTTTCATAAGAGCAATGATAACCGCGATCATCAACACCAGTGGTAATTGTCCAGCTGCAATCATGGAAACACACTTCCTGTGTTTGGCCGGGTGCAAGGCGGCTTTCTACCCCGCCAGCGTGAGATCCAACTCTCTGAAGGAGTGAGTCAAGTAGGAACACCAGAGGAGCTGGAGGAGGAAGCTCTCAATGCTTTAAGGTTCATTATAACTTCCATGTGTTTGTGGTTGTCCACCAGTTTGAGGGAGGTTCTGTTGTTATTTATCACTGCTCTGACTCTTAATAATTGCCCTTTCTCTGCACTTACATTGAACACAAAGCAGCAGATTCTGCTTTTGTAACGTTGGTGACACACGAAGCTGCAGTGATCATTGCCATTAGTCTTTAATTTTGACAGAAAACTTGCCATGGCTGTTTTAACTTAACTCTAACTTTTTAACTAACCTGTAGACTCAACCCTAACTCATACAAATCCAGTCACATCGTCGCTCTGGGTGCAGCTTCCAATCATATCATTTGTATCCATCCTGTGTAAGCTGCCGTCTGTAAGTCGTCTGCTAAAACACCTCGGTTCTCCTCACGTCATCTGTTGTCAGCAGTATGTTTTTTTTTATTCTTTTGCCACACCTGTGCTCCAGTATGTGATGATGTCACAGACGTGTAATGAGTAACTCAGCCGTGGATCTGTAAAGAACGACCTACATTGGTCCTGCCGGTCAGCCAGCGGATGACAAACCACAAAGTAGAAATTCATCTAATTGTAAAACCTTGTATTTTCAGCTGTGTGGGATATTTGCCCTGCAGACACAACTAAATTTAGTCTGAATGTTTTTCGGAAGCACAAAATGTTACTTTCCTCCCAAGCTGTAGCCCCCCCACCACCCCGTTCATTCATTCAGACTAGGAACCTGTCATGACAAAGAATATCATTTTTCCCTTTTTGGTTTCCTGAGCGGAGGTTTTCTTTTAACACAAATGGGCAGTTCTCTCGCTTCCTGACATATCTGATTGCTCCAGTTTTCTGAGAGCTGTGATTCATCGTAGACTGGAGATAACTAATCCAACATACCTCCCTGCCGTCACTGCTGTTTGTGCATCTCTCTTCTTCCATTCCTGCTGTTCACTTCCAGCCTCTGCATGTTCTCTCTCTGTGTGCTTTGTTTTTTTAATAGCAAGCATAAGTTTTCAATGAATTGTTGGTGGGCACCAGAATCACGCAGACTACCAATCCTTAATGCTGACATATAGGTTTTCAAGGCAGAATAAATCACACGCCAAGAATTTTGAAGTCACATGAAACCAAAATGGGATTTGTTGGCTATATGTTTATCCCCTCGTTGAGAGCTGAGTGGTCATTTTGTAAATGCACTAATGCCTCTTTCCTTCCCCTCCTGTCCTCACTGATGAGCTTTGACAAACTGTGTGCGTGCATGTGTGTGTATGCGTTTGTGGTGCGTGCACTCCCCTCTCACTGTGCAAATAGTCTCCAGTTTGACCCAGTTCTTATCACACAAATGAAAAGCACACTACATATGCCTTTAGGCCTCAAAGCCTCCAGCCCTAAACCATCCTGGTCCAGAGATGTGTGTGTGTGTATGGGTGGGGGTCGGGGGTCCCCCAGACCTCAGACCACCCCGGTCTGGAGCATCTGCTGTCTGCACACTGCTGCAGCAGGAGCATTTTGTTTTAGCATGCATGCTCTATGGTTTGTCCGTGGCGGAGCGCAGATGACTTTCTTACTGACTCTTGTTTGTGAGATTTCTGCTCTTAATTGAAGGGACATTATGGTTGTCATGGTGACACCCAGGATTTAAAGCGCATTCTGAGCTGAGCTGAAGAGTGATCTCTTTGTGCTCTTAGCATCACGAGGATTCAACACTGGAGCTAGTATTTTATGGTTTTATAGACACTCCGTTCGCTAGAATCTTTGTAGGAAGAAGAAAGTGTTACTAGATGAGCTTACTGATGACATGAGGAGAACCAGTGTCATTAATAAGGCTGCTTGGCTGGAACGAGTTAATGATGTAGGCCTACAATCTTCCGACAGCTGTTAAATGACAACAGCAAGGACCGAAGACTATTTACGCAACTTAATCGAGCTGACAAATTGGGATCCTGGCTGAATGTAGATGGTCTCTGAGAGCCATTCACTGTGGAAGACGGAGGCCGGCCTCACATTCTTGCAGTCACTGGATGGTTTCATGCTCAGTTTTACATTACGAGTCTGAAATGAGGTGGGCGTCACTGAGTGGAGCCTTAAGTCTGCTCAGTTGCTTGAGAGGACCTCCTCGATGGTCCTTGGCTGGAGTCAAGAGGGGGAGAGCTGAGAGCCCCTCCGTCCTCACCAGGCGTGGAGGAGCGGAGCGTCGAGAGGGCTGGGAAGTGCAGTTGAGGTACCTAGGTGCTAACACAAGGGGGCGTGCCCTCAGGAAAACCTTCAAAAAACAAGGTCACGTCTGCTTGTTTCATTGTTCCAGCTCGGGTTTAAAAACAGTTTGCCATCGTGAACTGAGAGCTTTTTCACATCAGTAACCTCTTTTTCTTTTTCTCCAGACCTCTTTGGTTTAATGGGTCCGATCATTGGGATGTCACCAGATAAGAAAACGGAAATTCCGGGTATGCAAGAGGAGCGGATGGGGCTCAGAGGTGTTGGAGTCGGAACGCTGCCTGAGGCAGAATGCGCGTCCAGTCCGCTGGCGACAAGTGTAGATCGGACCAGTGGGACGGAAGACGAGGAGCTCACCAACCTCAACTGGCTTCACGAGAACCTTCTGCAGAACTTCACTCTGGGCGGCCCTGAAGCGCAGCCCAGTGGCAGCCCTCTCTTCGACATCGAGGGGGACTATGGGAGCGCCCAGGGTCCTTCATCCTCCTCTGCAACCTCGGCTCACAGCAGAGGCCGAGAGCGGGACTCGATGAAGTCAAAGCCGCCGTTCTCCTTCTCTCTCCTGATCTACATGGCCATCGAGCAGTCTCCCAGCAAATCTCTCCCCGTGAAAGAAATCTATGGTTGGATTCTCGAGCACTTCCCTTATTTCTCCAACGCTCCCACTGGCTGGAAGAACTCAGTGCGTCACAATCTGTCCCTGAACAAATGCTTCCGCAAGGTGGAAAGGAGTTTAGGAAAGGTAGGTCATCAGACCTCTGCTGACATCACACTGTTTCAATGACTCCTTGAAGCTGTTGCCGTCACTTTACCAAAGTTTTCGTGATTTTCCACGAGGCAGAATTCTTTGTTTAGCAAAACGCTGCGAGCCATCAGCGCGGCGCAGACAGTGCAGCTCGTGTGACAGTGTCCTGGACGCCGCAGGGACCTCTGCTGTGAGAGCGCTGGAATCCAGTCAAGGTTACAGATACTCCTTCCGAGGGAAATGCAAACACAGCACACTGAGATAGGACTCTATCTGTATGTGCACAACAAGGTAGCACAAACTCACGTTTACAAACCGCTTCAAACTGCTAGAAGGAAGCAAATGTGGACGAAAGCAGAGTGTTCTGTCTGATTTCTGTTCTTTTTCTGTGCAGCAGACAAAAGGAGAAGTTGAATATACACGTTTGTTAACAGATAGAATATTCTTATGGATCAACAGGAGAAACAGTCAGGACCAACAAAAAATTGAGGTCATAAAAGAGAAGATACTTGTACACAGGTCTGGAATATTCATGTCTGCAGGACTGTTGGAAAAGGTGAGTGTAGTGTTGCACCTGACTATGAACTGATCCAGGAAGTGACAAACACAGACACACACACTGCCATATTGAGCTTCAGTATGAGTTCAGACTTGTGACCGGTAGAACCCGTGGCGTAAGCGCTGTGCCTGGCTCAGACCTGCTACTTGCCTCGGTGGGGTGGGGGAGTGGCGGTTAGCGCTCGGCGAGCAGTAGCGTAGCACGGTGCGGGCCGCTCAGCGTGCAGGTGCACAGTGTGAGCTTGTCGCTTTCTGAGAGACCAGCGCCAGTTTCATATGACACTGGCTGGTGGTTTCCGTTGCCATGGAGACATTTCCTTCTTCCTGCATCAGGGCTGGTTGGTAATCTGAGTCAAGGTTATTCACTCCCCCCACCCCCACCACCACCACCCTTCCTCCCTCCATTCTCCTCTCAGACTGGGCAAGAATACAGCAGCATCAGATAATGTGACAGTTAACACGCTGCTCCTGCACATACACATCGCTGTGGAGACGTTCTCTCGTCTTTTTTTTTTTTTACAGATCCCTGTTAGTGTTGATGTGTGTTTGTAAAGATGTGCTTTAAACAGTAGGGGATGAGTCGATAAGTGCAGGGTGACTTTCTGAATGTCACGGTGTCATTGACTCGTTCATAAAAGAATCTTTTCAGTGGTGATCATTGGCAGGTTGTTTCCCTCTGCACCGTGTTTGACCCGCCCGTCTCTCCTGCAGGCCAATGGGAAAGGTTCTCTGTGGTGCGTTGATCCTGAGTACCGCCCCAACCTGATCCAAGCCCTTAAGAAGCAGCATTTGCCTGCGGCTCACGCCTTCTGCACACCACCCGCCTCCCCACCCAGGTGAACCTTTACCTTCCACTCTGAGCCACTGTTGGCGTCAGACCGTCAAACCACAATCGTCAGACCACAACAGTCTGTTGCGGTTGAAGAACATTTAACCAGTTTTATCATGTATCTTTAACCTCTGCAGTGCCTCCTCACCCCCCCGACACCTCTTTCTCCAAGGCTGCTCGTTTAAAGGTGAGACTGGAGCGACATTTACAGATTAAAACTGTGATTATTTTGGGCTTTTGCACGTTTCTATTACAGAACATTCAGCATCGCTGTGCTTTTGGTTTGATGTGTGGCCTCAGTCATCGGCGCCTCATGTAGCCCAGAAGGATGAGAGCTCTCTCTGGATCTCTCAGCCCCGTTTTTCCCCCCTCTGCCTCTTGGATTTGTAACCTTGACAACAGGCAGAGGTTCTGCTGGTGCTGAGTAGAGCACTCGGTCTCACTGTAATCATTAATAATTTAGAGCCCCAGAAGTGAGCTAGGAGGCTTTTAGACACTTTGTCAGGTCTGTAAAGATCGAATGTGTTCCCAATATCAGCCGCTTGATTGATCATCTGGTTTGTTTCAGCAAATCATGTTTTTGTTTGTTTTTGTTTATACACATCCAGTCCATTCAGAGCTCATTGGTGGGGAAGACAGTGATGAAGTATGTTCAAGGAAGCGCTGCCCCGCAGCAGAGACGCCGTGCGGCCCGGCGGCCACACGTCAGCACTGACCGTCATGCATGTTCTCTCCTCTTCCAGAGTCTGACATTGATGCTGCCACTGCCATGATGCTCTTAAACTCTGCCCCCGGGCACCACGTTGACCCATGTAAGATCACCGACATACCACCCCATCACTGCTTCACTGTTCCGTTCTTTCAGTTTGTGCACTATTTTATGTTCACATGTTCCTCACTTGTGCTTTGAAAGCAACATTTTGGTTTATACCCTGATTGTTATTTTTTTTAATCATCTGTGTGCTAATGGCGGCAATGGGATATTTTAAAATGAGGTTCTCATTGAAACTCTATAAACAATGCTGCAGCTTGAGTATTTTTTACTAAACTATTACAGGATGACTGACATCATTAATAAAGGATTTCTTTGTTTGTGACATGACTCAAATGCCTCAATGAACACTGTTGAATCAAACACTGTACACACTGTTACTATGATAAACTGTGTACATTTACCCTGTTACCATGAAAGCCTCATGAATTCATCGCAGTAATAATGGAGATGTGTTGCAGGAGAAGAACAAAACCAAGAAGCTTTTTGTTTTCACAGGTTGACAAACACTGTTCATGCCAAAACAGGCAAAAAAACAAAAGAAACTTCACTGCCCATTCACAGATTTGGGTGTGATACAAGAATCCTCAGTTTCAGAAGAATACTGACATTTAAAAGTTTGTCAGACCGAACACTGAATTCCAGAACACCTCCTCACGTCTGTCCTGTCATGACTGAACTGAAAAAACGTGAACTGTGTGTGACTTCAGTACGACACACTGCAGAAATTACAATATATCCTCATACTGTATATTAAATAACTTAGATGTTCACGCGGTCCCATGATCTTTGCTCTTCCTCTCTGTTCATCAGTCTCTGCTTCCTCTGTGCTCCTCAGGTAACTCTGACGGCCCACTGGACCTCTCCAGACCCGACTCCGTGCTGGTGAGCAGCGATCCCAAGCAGGACCACAACTACAGCAGCGTCGCCCTGCAGCGCTGCTCCTCCCGTTCCTCCTCCTCCTCTCTCTCCTCTTTAGACGAAGGCTGCGAACGCAGGCAGTCCCGCCGCGCCGGCAGCGAGGGCTTCCACAGCGACGAAGACTCTGACCTCTGGGACGAGAGGGGCGTCCAGATACCGTCGCGGCGCCCACCCGCCATCAAGTGGCCCGCTGGCAAAAGAGCGCGGCGTGAGGTGAAGCCGGAGCTGGATGAGGAGCTGAAGGAAGCTGCCGGCTCCTTACTGCACCTCGCTGGTATACGCAGCTGCACGGAGGGTTCCAAACGCACTGTCAAGAGCACAAAACTGAACAGGAAATAAAGGCTCGCCCCCTCCATCAGACTCTGGACCCTGTGAACCCTGACCTCTGACCCCTGATCATGTGTCCCAGTGTGCCTCCTTCTCCTAATCTGATCGTTCCGTGGCCATTTTGAGCCTCTTTTGTTCAGGACACATCTGTCCAGCGAAACCAATGGCAATAGCATCGTTCACACAGGAGAACAAAGCCATATAGAGACTTCTGTACCGGGGGGTACCAGCTGGGACGGGCGTTTGGGCTGTGGAGAACCATTGATACCTTTCCAAAACCACCTGCCTGCTTCTGTTGGATCAGATGATTGGGAATCATTTTTTCCTCTGAGAGACAAAATGGGAAAAGCTAAAGTTTTATAACTCTGAAAGTGTTGCATGCTTCCTCCTCAAACCTGTATCCTCTTCCAAGTGAATCTATTTATGACGCGAATGAGTGCATGTTTGTAACACACGAGATCTTGGTTTTTATTACTTTTTCTGTGCTGAAGACAAAAAATGCCACTGTTTTGCAAGGAATCACTACTCTTCAAATCCTGAGATGCAATAACTGATCCACAAACGTAACTTTGTGTCGCGAGAGCTGGAGCTAGTTCAACCTCTCCACTGGGAGAATGGAAGCAGTTGTACTAAGATCTTGTTACTAGGTCAAACACTGGCTCTTTCAGGATTAACTAGGTATGAAAATAGTATTTCTCTGCCACTGCCAAATTTAGTTGCAAAGTTTCGCTGTATTACTTCTCTGTTTGGTGCCACTGCACAAATTTGTTCTCATGTGTTCTTGTCCACTGTCACAGAATCCCCTGGTGTTTGGTGACGACCTATGCAAAGTGAACATCAGCCACGTGTGGCCCGATGGAAACTGTGGGATCATAGGTTCTCCTCCATAGATTTTATTTTTTTAAATGTTATTTTAGTGTGTGTATTATAGTTTGTGTTGAGAGGCTTTTCTCCTCTACTGAGCGTGATGGACGAGTGCACAGGTGAAACACGACGCGGTGACGCTCAGCCTGCGTCTGCGCTTTTTTTCTTTTTAGTGCAGGTGGAACATAGAAAACGCAGCGGTTGACAAATAACCTGATCATTGCTCGATTACTTGGGATTGATTGCACCTCCGTATGTGTGTGTGTTTCTTTTAAAGTAACACCGCTGATTTCCTGTTGGCCGGTTTGAAGGAAAGTTACAGTAGTTGGATGCTGAGGGGGAAGAGACACTCGTAGTCAGACTGTGCTGTCGCCCACAGACGGATGTTAAAGATCTGTAGTGTTCTTGTGTTGTTCCCTCCGCTCTGGTCGCTCGCTGCTGTGTCACCCCGTGCTTCCTCCCTCGAACAAAATAAGGAAGTGCACGCTCTCTGCTCAGACTGTGAAGTGTTTTCTGTCAGTTAATTCGTGCGGGGTGGAAGTTTCAGGCTACGTTTCTCATTTGGGCTTAAAAAACAAAAAGTTATAATACAAATGGATCCGACAAGGAAACTCGCTGGTGCCGCTGCGGCTGAATCATTCAGTCAGTGCCAAATATTTTATTGCGCCACTGATTTCACAACTTCACAACTTGTTTCCCCTGCTGCCATAATTCAGCCACAAAGTCTGAGACGACGAGTGTACGATGACTTAATGAATCTGTCACTTGGGAGTGGGAACTGTCGCGAGCAGCGCGAGCTGCGTCTCACGCGTAATTCGTATACACTGGTCTTGTTTAGCTGTGAAACAATTGACTGTTCATGACCTTATTTATGACATTAATTTATGGGCACGTTCAATGGAGGCTGGATCACTGGTCGTTTGAGAAAATGACGTTTGTTCCCCACAAAAACTGCTCTTTTTCTTTTGTGCTTTACTTTGCAGCACTGATCCTTATATTTCTCTCACTGTCCATACGTATTTTGCCAATGTCTGTTCTCTTTAGAGCGGCTGTTCCTTCTTTTTTAACCATGACTGCCAGGTTTTCTTGATGTTTTGTTTTGGTGTTTGTTGGCCCGAAAACCTTTTTTTTGCCAAAATTGATGTACAATTGGGGACTAAGACTAAGATGTCCCTGTGTACTGATGATTTTCTTTGAAGCTGATTTAATTACTTGTACGTGTCTGATGATGGTTCATGATGAGATATTCAGACAAATTAGCCCGAAAACTGAAGAGTAGCTCACGATCCAATCACTGGAGAGAATTACTGCCACTCATGACTCATGCTTCCAGGTATTGTGATGGGGTGTTGGAATAGTTTCTATCACAGAAAACTGGAACAGACTCCCACAGTCCCCATGCTGCCGCTGCTGTGTATTTCCAGACTTACACGTAGAGACGACTGGAGAGAATCGATGGAGAGACTCACTCATTCTTTCTGTAGCACTTGAACGAAGGTCGGTGGAACGGCTCCGCCGCTGAGCTACCTAAACGTTCTGGCATTCCAGGACGAGTCAAACCCAGTTGCTCCATTGCTTATCTGCTGTTATTGCATAGTGGTCATGTGATTCTCACAATTCTGTTGCAGCTCCGATGGGTATGTTGAATATTTTTGTTTCATTTGACGAAGCTGCCAGCCCAGTATCGGTTTGTGTCAGTCATCTGCCATGTCTCTTGGACTGACACACCTTTTGGTTTTTGTATGCTAACCTCTGTTGATAAAATGTTTATAAGATTTATTTTCGCCAAAGATATGCAATTGCATTATATATGGTATTACAAAATATTAATAAAAACCTGTTCTTGTTATCACAGTGAGCATCTTGTCTTTGTAGCGTGAGCTGCAGACGTGCACTGCGCAAGGCCGTCAACACTTAACAACTGCGGCCTACAAATACTTCTAAGCGTCGTTGCCACCTGCTGCGAAGCCCACATCATCAATATTCTACTTCTTTACAATAACTCGCACTTCCATGTGGCTAGTTTCTCAGTTTTCATGTTGCCACGTTAAACCTGCCAACTATTTCTCACCAAGTGAGCGGCTGTTTCGGCTTGTTTTGACTGCACAAGCTGTGCTCAGCATTATGTGAGGCGGCTCCGGCACACTCTTTTTTTTTCCTGCACATCTTTTCAATACACCAACATGGCAGGCAGCCAGAGAGACACCTCACATTAATATAGATTCCAGGGCTGTGCCGGTGATGGATGCTTCATCAGATGTCCTAACGACACTCTTCGCTGTAAGTTAATTAGTCATGGAGGACTGTGGGATGAACACAGTGTGACCCTGAACAAGGGCTTGTCTGACGAGCCTCAGGCCCATTGGCACAGCTCTATTGTTCAATAGAGTCCTGTGTGTCGACTGGAAGTGGAGTTGGTGTATGTGTGTGTGTGCGCGTGCGTTTGTGTGTGTGTGTGTGGGGGGGTTCTCCCTACTGACTGCCTCAATTCAGCTGGAAATCAGAGCAGCATCACCTCCCCCCCACTCCCACACGGCCCTAGCAACTACGCCACGCCGACAGTTGCCAGGCAACCAGACAATGCTGGAGCCACTGGCTGTGGTGTGTGTGTGTGTGTGTGTGTGAGAGAGAGAGAGAGAGAGTGAGTGAGTTTGTGTTTAGCCTGTGTGCATCTGTGATCTGGAATAGTGAGACAACAGCAGAGGATATGTCTTCTATAGTGAAAAACAAAACAAAACAAAAGAAACATTTTACACTAGATGTGAAATTAGATCAGAAAAAAACTAAAAGACCACAGTTAGGATTGGTAGATAGAAACAGTAATACTGTAGTGAATGTATGAAGAGATTAAAATGGATTAGGTGAAATTAATCGTGAAGGATTTGAGCAGTGATGGCTGCATTAGCAACATGTCATTTCACTTGTAGCCCAAACGAGGTCATGAGCATTTGAAATCACAAGAAAATCATCATGCAAACATGCAACAATAAGCTGGTGTATGTTCATGCAATCTCGACTCTGTGCTCTAATTCAGCTGTAAATAATTCATCAGTGTCACCACACAACTAATTTCAAATGGCACCAAGTTTCTAAAAGGGAAACGGACATGTTTAAAGGATGCAACACTGACACTGTAATCTTTTTTTTGGCAATCTAAATTTAATCTGGAATAATTAAAATAACCCAAGGGAGTTTCAAACTTTGCATTTAGATTTATAATGGCCAGATAGTAAGTAATTAGCAAATATTTCAAAATTTTCTGAGAATTTAAATATCGTAAAAATGTTTTCCTCTTTTTCCAGAAATTATACAATGTTCAAGAATCTGTGTTTTTTGAGAAATGAAGTGTTGTAAGAATCCAACAGTTTAATGACGAATTAGAAAATGTTACTGTCTATCAGGATGATTCATTTATATCTTATTTAAAAAATAGACACTGAAAATCACGTGAGCAAACTTTACATGCAACTAAAGTAAATACAATAACTTTCTGATTCTGATTTCAAAACATTCCTGAAAACACACAGCAGTTGTTTGTGACCGAGGAGCTCCGGCCGCCAGAGGGCGCGCTGCCTCCACCGGCACACCACTTTCTTGTCAGTGAACTTTGACTTCTCAGTTATGGTGCCACTGGTCGGATGTTCTCTGAGGAGGAATTAAAGTGTTCTCTTGGATGAATGGACCAACCCGCCTGTTTCACTCGTTTTGCAGGAGCTGAACTCTCTCTTCAGTCATACCTTCGGACGACACCTGTTCGCTGTCAGACGACATGAAGCCAGAGCTTCAGCAGCCGCTCGGAGTCCGAATCTGTTATGCTACATAGCGAGTTAGCTAGCAGCCACAGTCGATAGCGCCGACTTCAACAAGCTGCTGTCAGGAATTACATCCGTTTTCACAACATCTCCCACATCAGATGACAACCAACCATCACTTATTCACGACATTATCTCCGGCGATGTTTGACGTTTTGAGGTTTATTTCATCAACTAGCGGGATAAGTAGCCGTGAAGTGGGTGATTGTAACAGCGGACTTGCTAACCTGTGTTAGCCGGCTAACGGACAGCGCCCCCCTCCCATTAGCGCTTCAATCAGCTGACAGGGAGAGAGTGGGGTTTCCCTCTGAAAAAAGACAGCTCGCCCACCCGGATAGGAAACGTTTTTCAGGCATTGACAGGTGACGGCATTACATTTCCAGGAGCGATGGCTAATGTGACAGATCTGCAAACCAAATACAGCAAACTGGCGCAGGAGTACTCCAAGGTAAACTACCAGTTCCACCATGTACTGGAGCAAAAGTCCAGTTAGCTGTCACTGACTCTGTCATTGACTCTGTCATAACTGCTATCCAGTTTGTATTGGAATGTAGCTAAGTAATTGCTGTCACTTGGACTTAAACCATTAGAATAACAACAATAATATTATTTTTGTTCAGTGCTTTTCCATTTTCGTCTCGGTATTGTGCAGTATGCCTGTACACACTTGATCAGATCAGCACATTCAAAAGTGTAAGATTATGATTGTCATTTACAGTTATTATCAGTTCCACCTGTTGAACTACCAACATGAGTAAAGCAGAATATTCTAGCAGCACCTGTGTTTGCTCTGGGCAATGTTTGCGCCCTTTGCTTCATTGTCAGCTGACTGTGTGGACCGCGTGTGCCTGTCATTTCCTGTTTGTCTCTGATCTGCCAGAGAGGAAGCACCATAGCCTGCATCAGAGGTGCTGACTGTGCACTTGTGGCACGTGATGCATTTAAAGTTAAACTGTGTGTTTCAATAAAGTAAAGAGGACTGGTTTTATTTATAAAAACAATTAGTAAACACAGACAGGACTGACAGAAGTGGTGTGTGTGAATATGGCTTGACAGAGAATTTATTCACAATCAGATGTGTCCACCTGCTAAGACTTTTTTTTTTGTACATGCCGTCAGCCATGTTTTTATTAATGGTACCATCTGTTTCGTCTGCGTGTATTTTACAGCTTCGTGCCCAGAATCAGGTGCTGAAGAAGGCAGTTGTCGATGAACAGGCCAACTCCACCTCTCTCAAAGTAAACTGATTAAAACTTGGTATTTGCATAATAAATGTTTGATTTTATTGTTAGAAAAATAATTGATTGTACTTGTGTTGACTGATCAGGAGCAGCTGAAGCAGAGGGATCAGAGTCTGAGGAAGCAGGAGCAGGAAATGGACAGTTTGAGCTTCAGAAACCAACAGTTGGCCAAGAGGGTGGAGCTGCTTCAGGAGGAGTTGGCGGCCTGCGAGGCCAAAGGCAAAAAGGGGAAGGTGAGTAGAATGTGAATGTGGATATTATAAGTAAATATCAGGAAAAAAATGGCAATCAATTGACTCAGGGACTCTGTCTGTGATTGACTCTTGATTCTCTTCAGAATAAAGGAGACTCTCCCTCCCAACATGCTGTAAACACCCAGAGCGTGTTTGACGAGGACCTGCAGAAAAAGATTGAAGAAAATGAACGACTTCATATCCAAGTAAGGAGCTTTGTCACATGTGTGAATAGTCCAGGTGTTGAGGATTCTACTGCATGTGAGGGCTGTTTTCTTTTGTTTAGTTCTACGAAGCCGATGAGCAGCACCGGAGGCGGGAGGCCGAGATGAGAGCGCGACTTAACGAGCTGGAGAAGGACACTGAGCAGCATCAGACTGCCATGGATGGACTCACCACCAAGTACACGGAAACTATAGAGAGGCTGCAGAATGACAAAGCACGCTTAGAGGTGTGGGAGGGAGAGAGGGAGGGAGAGACACAGAGAGAGGAGAATTAACACTGTGATGCATTTGCTCTGCTCCTGACAGGTGAAGGCGCAGACCCTGGAGAGAGAAGCCAAAGAGTGCAGGCTGAGAACGGACGAGTGGTACGTCTGCTTCCTAACTCATTCCAGGTTAATTGCGGGTTCAGTCCGTTCTGATCGTTTCCGTTGGCTCTGTGCAGCCAGCAGCAGCTGAGGCGCTGCCAGTCCGAGCTGAACAGACAGGTGAAACAAAGCAGCAGTGTGATCCAGGAGAAAGTGCCCTTCAATGACACCAGTGAGACGCACACACACACTCACACATGCACACACACATTTTGACTAAATACGTTGTTTGTTTTCTCTCCCATCCTCCAGAATTTAGTGACTACAACAGTCTAAACGTGCCGCCACACAATCGACGGCATCAGGTGAGTTCCTGTGTGATTCGCGTCCCCTTTATTATATTTTTGAAATGAACTTGTCGTAGCATCGCTTTAAAACAAGGGTTGTCTTTTCCTCAGTGGGACTGTGGGACACTTTGACCTGGTTGTTATATTATTGTTATTTTCCATATGTACATAGATTGACTGTGTGTCTGTGTGTGTGTGTTTTATTTATTCAGCTGAAAGCGCGGGACGTGGCCGGTCAGGCCTTCAGCTTCATCCAGGACCTGGTTGCTGCCTTGCTGAACTTCCACTCATACACGGAGCAACGAGTTCACATCTATCCTTTGGACTCCTCCATCGAGCCCATCTCACCCCTCAACCAGAAGGTCAGAACATCTGAAACAAGCGTTCTCATGTGTCACATCAGCTCCACAGACAATGAAGAAACAGGTGCTTTGTCTCCTTATCTCCTCAGTTTTCACAGTACCTTCATGAGAATGCAGCGTATGTGCGCCCCCTGGAGGACAGTTTCCTGCAGCTCCACCAAAGCATCACAGAAGACACAGTCACAGTGCTGGTGCGTTATTTCTCAACACGGACGTTCTGTCACTTCAACAATTTCTCTCATTAACTGTCGTTTGTGTTTGATTGAAGGAGACTGTGGTGAAGCTGAAGAACTTCACAGATCAGTTCACCTTGTACACACGTTTTCTAAAAAGGCTTCTTCCTTACCAGCTGAAAAGGTCTGTATAGAGAGAGAGAGTGTGTGTGTGTGTGTGTGTGTGTGTGTGTGTGTGTGTGTGTGTGTGTGTGTGTGTGTGTGTGTGTGTGTGTGTGTGTGTGTGTGTGTGTGTGTGTGTGTGTGTGCGTGCGTGTGTGTGTGTGCGTGCGTGTGCGTGCGTGTGTGCGTGTGTGTGTGCGCTCGTGCAGGACG
>CAAKHB010001353.1:32400-59373 GCA_901007665.1 Aeoliscus strigatus
TGTGTGTGTGTGTGTGTGTGTGTGTGTGTGTGTGTGTGTGTGTGTGTGTGTGTGTGTGTGTGTGTGTGTGAGCGTGTGTGTGTGTGTGTGTGTGTGTGTGAGCGAGTGAGCGAGAGAGAGAGAGAGCTATATCGATCTCTGGTTGTTCCAGCCTGGAAGAAGAGTGTGAAGCTCCTCTGTGCACGTCTGCCCTGACGGTGAAAAACCAGGAGCTGCAGAGCGACATGAAGAAAGTAACATCAGTGTTTGAGAAGCTGCAGACCTACATTAACCTGCTGGCATTACCCAGTACGTCCATCCTCTTCTCGGTTTATTCAGGTTTTGTGATGTAACGAGATGTTTAACAAACGTGTGTGCGCTGCGTCTCAGGTGTTCGGCAGGACGCCATGCCACAGAGCAGCTCCTCCGCTGTGTTCACCCAGCTGGCTGCCTGCCTACACAGTCTGCACGACACCATTAAAGGTGAGCGGCACCTTGAGATGGTTGGTGAGCTGCAGCCTTTCACTGGTGCTTTTTTTTTGTACAGTCATGTTGTTAATAATAAACTTTATTTATGTAAAACCTTTACAAATGTACAGCACTTTTTTTTACAATATAAGAGGTTAAAAAACATTGAAACGAGGATAAAACGTTAGAGATTAAAGCTAAATAATCATTCAAAGACAACAACTATACTTAAAATAAACTATACTATACTTATAAATAAAACCATATTGAAATGAGGCACTGATAGAGAAAAGTCACTTTCATGAGTTTGGTCTTTCATGTTTAGTCTGTTTTGCATCTCTTTGTGATTTAAGTTGACATACTAAGTTAACAGATTGTATAACCTCCTCTCCTGCTGCTGTGTTTCCCCGCCAGTGATGTCAAAGCACTATAACCAGAAGGCCACGTTGGAGCAGGAGCTCCCCACCGTCACCCAGAAACTCTGCACCACCACTGAATGTCTGCTGGGGTCTCTGGGCTCTTTGACCAGCAGCACTGGAAAGGTCCGGCCAGCAGGAGGCAGCATACTGCTGCCACTTTCGTTAACCTCCTTCCTCATATGTTCAGTGACATGTCTAGTTGGCTCTCACACACACGTGCACACACAGCCACAAAGGCCTGAAAGTGTGTCGCAGAGGCTAATGATGATAACTCACAGAGAACGCCAGGACTCAGTTAGATACCATCCAGATCCTGGTCCACACCACCGGAAGTAAAACAGGGTTTGTGAATCCAATTGCCTGAGATGTGCCTGCAGATGGGAGAGGGTGCATTTCTTCTCTGCAGGCAAACATATAATTGCACGGACATTTATTCTCGTGAACACTTGGTGGTAGACCTGTCTGCAATAAATGGACTCACGACAGAGTTTGAGTCTGTGTTCAGTCGTAGAAACATTGATTAACAAAGGATTCGTGAGCTGTGTGACCGTACTAAGACATGTTGTCCCTGTTTTCCTGCAGATCGCCACTTTCTTCAGTAACAACTTGGACTTCTTTACGTCGTCAGGCTACAGCCCACGAGGCTGCACGGGAGCGCTGAACCCTTTGCAGGCAGAGTGTATGTTGTCCAACAAAAAGAAAGCTGCTGCCTTTATTCACGCTGTCAGAAAAGTAGGTGAATCTCTTCTAACGATTGTGTGTGTGTGCATCCTGTGTTTATGTGAACTGTTCTCTGGTTTCAGCCGCGGCCGCAGTCCGTTCCGTACAGAGACGCCCTGTCGAACCGGCGGATTCTAACCAGCTCCACTGAGAGTCGAGAAGGTCTCACCCAGCAGGTACGACGGCAATCACTTTAACGTCCTCTTGGTACCTTTCTGTGTTGGGTCATATGTGATTCATGAAAAAATGTTTCACAACGGACTTAAGAGACAAAAGCTACAAGCACTCACGGAGTACTCAGTGGACTGTGTGTGAGTCAGTGTGTCAGGTTCAGTTGTTCCTGCTGCAGAAGTTCCCACACGCAATGAGCAGGAACTTCCTGTGTTGAATCAGTTCCAGCAGCATCAGATGAAGTGACGCTGTAACGCTGTGAGAAATCGTCTGATGGAGAGTCTTCTATAATTGTAAAACTTTGTGGGTATTATGTCAGTAAATTATATATATTCTTTAATATGTTTGATTTTTCTAAACCAAACAACTAAAAAAAGTCATCAGTTATTTGACAAAATAATCAGCGATATATTTCAGCCCTAACAAAGATGCCGAAATGTCCTCAGGAGCTTTAGAACGGCATCATGTGGTCGCTGACAGGTCAGAGCTGTGACCCAATCATCTCCCTGCAGGTGCAGCAGAGCCAGGAGAAGATCGCTCGTCTGGAGCAGGAGAAGGAGCACTGGCTCCTGGAGGCCCAGCTGGGGAAGGTGCGGCTGGAAAAGGAGAACCAGCGCATCGCAGACCTGGAAGCGCAGCTCGCCGCTGCTCTGGGGGGAAGTCGGAACCCAAAAACGACGGCAGGCAGCACGCTCACAAAGACGCAGGAGGAGGAAGCGGAGACGCCTCTGAAAGCTGTGGGGAAGGAGACACTGCTGTGCACCAGCCTGGTACCGTCACACACCGTCACACACCGACACTGACTTAACGTTTGTGCTTGCAGAGGAGAAATTCTGCCGCTGGGCAGCGTGTGTGACTAGCTTCAACAAAGGGAGTATTATGGTTTGCTCTTGTAGCTCCCACGCAAGGCGAGTTCCTGCTTAATACAACTCAGACTTCCAATGTGCTGACGCGGCAGAAGAGAAGAATACTGCTGTTTATGCAAGTCGGTGCTCCCGACCCAGAGCCGCTTGTGCTGCTGCTGTTGTCCCCTTTCACATTCCTGTCTGTGTGTCGTAGATCTCATGATCTGTGAATGACGTGCTTCTGTTGTGTCACCAGGTGGGCATGTTGTGCACCGTACCTGCAGTGGAACACGTGAGTCACCAGATATTTCCACTGTACAGTTCCAGCTCTATTCGGCTCGGCTCGGCTCTGGTACCAAACGCATGGTTTTCCTCCACGTGAACAGAGTTGTCATAGCAACGACTGCGCAGAACTGCTATGTACTGTCTTTATATGTGACACAAACACCTGAACACTGGAGGAGATGGTGAGCTGGCTGTTAAAAGCGAGAGAGGAGAGAAACTGGTGTGAAACTCCTGATCTCCCTTCTCTTAGTGGGTCACTGTGTCTGGACTTATGGACTTTATGGACTTTTTTTCCCACACACAAACAGCGGTCATTGTGTCTCTCTTGCTGATATTTTTAAATGCTTGTTATTCTTGTGTTGACGGTAGCACTTGGGACATCCCTCTCTCTCTCTCTCTCTCTCGCTCTCTCTCTCTCTCTCTGACCAATCAGGGGCCAGCAGTCTGTAGACATCATATTAGTATCAGTTCAATTGGTACCACGTTCCATCCCCAATGGAAACTCAAAAACAAAAGCCGAGTGCTGCTGAAACTGTAGAGTGGAAAAGGGTTGTTCTATGGTGCGTCTGAAAAGGACAGCGAAATAAGTGTGTGTGTGTGTGTGTGCAGGTGGGAGACGAGGAGTCCAGAGAGCAGCTGATAAAGACTCATTACATGACCCGGGTGGGGGAACTCACCACTCAGCTGCAGGTTTCAGACAGCAAAGCTGTTCACTTCCACTCTGAGGTGAATGCTCCTACAACATTTGACGCTCATCTGCCTTTTTCATCACCTCGTCCTTCCAGGAATCGCTCCACGACGACACATTTCTCCTTGAATATGTTGACTGGTGCCAACAGTGTTTGCTTTCCTGGTTGTGTTTTTTAAAAAGTCGTTTACGAACGTGGGCGCTCGTCTGAATGTCTCACATCAGCTGTCACAGTGACAAACTGACACAATGTCAGACGTTGTATCTTAGCAACAGGAAAGCACCTGATCATGAGTGTTTGTGTGTGAGTGTGTGTTGCATTTATCTTTGACGCTGCCGCCAGTCGCTCTCAAAGAAACACCAGGTTTGAAATAGACCTGTTACCATCTCGTTGACTTTCCTTTTCTCTTCTCTCCAGTGCCGTGCATTGGCAAAGAGATTAGCCATCGCAGAGAATTCCCGGGAGACTGTGAGCGAGGAGTTGAAACGGGCCAATCAGAATGTCACACGCTTGCAGGTGAGCGCGGATGCTGTTTGCACCCAGCAGTCTATACTGATCCTCCAACGTGCAGCACGTTCACCTCTTGGGATGTCAGAATTTACCAGTTTACGATTAATGGCGATGGGTTCCTCGTAAGGATGTTAGTAATGGAGGTATCTAGTGAGTCTTGTTGTGAGGTAATTTACATCAGAGATGTGGAAGTAGTGGAGCCAGCATGTCGTCTCCTTAACAAGAGAACCACTTCAGCAGTGAAAATGGCAGAGAAGCAATCTGCAGCTGTGGCGTCTCTCTCCCTCTACTTGTCGATTCACATGAACAATATTTCTGAAGAGTTATATAATAGAACTTAAACTATTCAGTATGCACTATATAAACAGTTGAATGTGGCTACATAAATGATGATTTCTACGGGCTGAACGGAGGATGGTGATGCAGTCTGTTGATATACTCTCACTAGTAGATGGTCTATTCATAATGATTTTTTTATTAATGTAATTTTTAGCCAAGAATGAGTCCTGATCAGGCTGCAGCTCAGCCCAGTGTGGAAAAGTCCTTTTTCAAGGTCATTAAATTTGCTGCTTGTCAAAACAAGCCAAAGACCTTAACCTTGTGGTGGTATATTTTATATCCAAGGACATGATGACTTTTCAGATTGTGGAAAAATAACTCTTAAAATCCCCCTTGTTTCCCTCCTTATTATTAATAACTATGAGAGCTGGATAATCACAACTCCATAATCTATAACCATGACATCCCTAGTCACCTCTCATGTCGCGCAGGATGAGCTGATTACGACGAAGAGGAGCTACGAAGACCAGCTCAGCATGATGAGCGACCATCTGTGCAGCATGAACGAGACGCTGAGCAAACAGAGGGAGGAAATCGACACGCTCAAACTGGGCGGCAAGGTGCACCTCCGGCTCCTCTCTGCTTTCTGTTCGCACTGATGATGATGATGTCGGTTTGTTCGCAGGCGTCAGCTGCTGCGTAACGGAAACTGTTAAAGTGATCACGTTCAGCGTGAACGTGACATCGTAAAGATTCTGTGAGTTAGGAGGGGAGCTGGAAGGTCACTGACGGCGGAGGGACTGCCGCAGTGACTGATGGGAAACGCACCTGCTGGATGCGTCTGATAAAGTCATTAAGTGAAACAGAAGTGAGAAGTCGGTTCCTGTGTGTGTGTGTGTGTGTGTGTGTTTGTAGGTGGGTGTGTGTAGGTGTGGCTGAGAGAGAGTTGCTGGGAAGTTGCAGGACTCAACATGTCCGGGTCATAAAATGCAGTGATTCTCCTCTGAGGACCAGGAACCAGCCTCAGCATGTCGCCAGTTTTTCTAATGGAATGCAAAGTGAATTGTAGCTCTTGTGTCCTACTGCACTTGAATGCCTCACAGTGGTGTAATGTGTTTGTGGCCCTGTGTTGATTAGACTTTTGTTTGTTTTGTTTTCTGTAGGCAAATACCAAAAAGAACAAAGGTCGCTAGAGAAGAAGACAAACACCAGCTCCGTTAGGGCTCTCGAACGCACCTGAAGAAGGACAATGTGGTCATCCTGGTCCTAAGACCACCACGTCACCGACCGCAGGACGTGACATGAGCCTCAGATTTCTTCTCCAAACAAACTTGTTTTTTTTCCCTGCGTGTCCTAGCTACGAGATGATGACACAAGTTGTTAAAACTGTGCCGGAAGCTGCTGCTTGACCTTTGTGCCCGAAGCAGGACGGGAGAGGAACCGTTTCCTCCCCGAAGATCAGACTTGAAGACCAAATCCTGTTTGCAGAGAAGATGAGCTGTGATCCCTGATCCTCAGTGGAACACACGTGTACATCAGACCATTCTGCCTGGGAGGACTTTAACGATCAACTAACTTGAATTCATTCCTGGTTGTGGAGAAGGTTCCGTCCCTTCAGGCGGCTGAGGACACGTCTGCCTCCAACTGTTTACTTAGAGGAAAAGAACTGGACGTCCGACCGACCTGCTGAGGCGTTTAAAATTAGTCTTGTGTCTCTGTGACGTTAACAATAGTCATTTTTATCACCAAAGTAAGTGTGGATGTGCACACACACACACACACACACACACTATAGACAATAACTATATACACACACACACTTACACAAAGACATGAAGTCCGAGGTCACGCTTGTTTATTTTCCACAAAAATGTGGGTTGTGTTTTGTGGCGTCTCCTGAGAGCTGATTCACAGGATGCATCAGATGACGGGACAGGCTGACACACGACCGACAGAAGAGTGCCCATCACGGTTTACAGCTTCACCAGAACCGCTCTGACTTGTACCGACACGTAGGTGGTGAAGAAGTGGCGAGCAGTGGTCTGCTCCTGCCAGCCAAGCAAAGGTTTGACGCCCTGGAACCAGACACCAGATGTGCTCGTGTCCTCACTGTAACATTTTCAAAAAGCACATGTGTTCATATGTTATCAAAAATACTGGGACATAGTGTTTAGGAGCTCCTGGTGGACGTCGCCTTACCTGTAGCTTTTTTAAGAGTCAGATGTTTGAAATCGTCCAAAATACAAACACACCCAGACTGATAGTTGAAGCATCACTTCCTTTTGCAAAGAAGACAATGGAATTGAGTTCAAGTTGCTTTTGTGGAAACTTTCAAAGTAAATAAATACACTTTAAATGTCAACTTCTGTTTGTGCTTTCTTGACTTGTGACATTGAGAAAATTGACTTTGCTGCTGCAGCTGTAGAGTAAATAGAACTAGTGACAGAAAACCATTTTAAAACAGTCCTGTTCTGCTACATGCCTGGAACTCCACGAAACAAATGTGACAATGAATATATATGTATTTTGTCTACCAGTGGACTCGAACTAACCCTGAATTAGTGATGCCACTCCATACACCTTACATGTAAACCTCGACTGCCCGTTCTGATCAGTCACAATCCTGCAAAACCAGGAGCTACATGTTCCACATTAATTAAATAAATTCATATCTGACCAACAGCTGAATCATTATTATCTTCCAATAGAATAACTATGCACTGCACTGAAGTTGAAACGCACCTATCTCTCGGACGTTGTAATGTCCCACTGCCCTGAAGGCAGCGCGGTTTGATCCCACAGTGTCCCGTCGAAGGACGGGGGTGGGGGGTGGGGGGTGGGGAGGGTTGGGGGTGCGCCGCTCTGTTAAAACTCCCAGGATTCATTTCTGCCATTTTGACGAACGGACGGAACCAGCGTCCATCAACATGAGCTGAAGAAGTGAAGCAGCTCGGAGAGTTTGTGAGTGGTTTATTTTCTTCTTCTTCTTCTTCGTTTTTAAAAAGGGTCGTTTAACAGTAAGCTGCGCGAGGCCGTGTGACGTTAGAGGCGTCAGGAGAAATGTGTACCGGCCCCTTTTCCCTCAAGTATTGTCAGCTGAATGTTGCTGATTGTTGTTGGCTGTTGTCTGGCCGCTGCCAGCGGTTGTTGACGGTTGTCGCTGACTGATGTCAGTCTGAGCTCCGTGGGGAGTCAAGTAGATTCCGTTGAAGTTGTCCCAAACTTCACAGGTCCACAGGGATACGGAAGTGAAATCCTGATTCTGACCGGTCCCGGGTTTGAAAACAACATCTCTCCACATGAATCAGTGTTGAAACGTTTCTGTGAGTTTCCATTTTCCCAAATGATGAACTCCACCAATTGAGCTCCACCCGACTGTAAAATTAATCCTGATCCCGGAGGTCCCGCAATGTGTGTGCGTGACACGAACAAGTTGGTGTGACGTTCACTGACGTTCTGTGCAGTTGAACAAGCTTTGTCGTCCAGATAACAAAACGGTTTGCTCGTTGAATTTAACGTAATTTAGTGTTCTTGTTTTAAATCCAGCGGTTCTGTCCGAAAAAGTGACCGAAGAAAACTGAACATAGGTCACAAACACAACCGAGTGTGATGGATGCAGGCATTTCCAGCAGTTTGGAGCAAAGGCAGAAGTTAAGGATTTTATTCATAATAATTAATAACCAGATGTTTAGTGTTCTCTCTTATTTACTGTTCTGTTCATCGGTAAGATTCTTTTCTGTGGAAAACAAAGAGGAAACAAGTTGGGAATCAAACAGGAACTTGTCTTATCAGAAACCATCCTGCTTTTTTTCTTGAGTCAGCAGTTTCCTGACACTTGTCGTGACACAACAAATGTTTAAAAACAGTGTCACGCCATCCAGCTGTCAGTCAGTTTAAACTAAAGTACCCTAGTGAACCTGCGTTTTTTGTTAGTTTCAGTTTACAATGTCTGTTTCTGTGTTTGTTCCCACAGTCCTCTGGAATGTTCCGCCTGACAAATGATTGGATGGTTCATTAATGACCATTGACCTCTGACCCAGAAATCGTATGTGTGACACAATCAAGAGGATTTGCTTGTTTCTGGTGCTTGTGAGGGACTTTTTCCTCATGTCGTCATCGGGCTAAAAGCTGAGGTCAAAGTTGGTAAAGTTCAGGTGAAGTTTGCGCTGAGGAATGTGTGGAATGAATTCTTTTGTCCTGGGCAGATATCACAGCGGCTCATTTCTGTGCTGGTGCCCCCCCCCCCAGAGGATTGTCCACTCATCCCTGTCTGAGCCACCACCTGCAGCCATGATGGACGGAGGAAACTGGTGTTTGTCTTTGCAGCAGTCGTCCTGTTAGATAGCCGCCCGTTTGTCTGGAGACATGTCAATCAGACCGTTTTCTGGTGTATTTATAGCTGGAGGATGTCGAGCATTGAGGAAGCAGGCTGTAATTGAGGTTTTCTGTTCCACTTTTCTCAAGGACATTTGAATGTGGCTTCTCTGCGGCCTGCGAGTCTGACGCTGTCGAGCTGAGTGACGGGTGTGTGAACTCACATCCCGGTATGTTTACGTCGTTAATTAGCCGGAATAACATCCGGTCTCACGCTTTCCGTCAGCGACCTCCTGCTCCAACACAACTTCTTTTCTCCGTTATGTACACACACAAAAAACAAAAACCGTCCGTCGGGATAAAACATTCATACTCACACAAAGTCTCAGTCGACTTCCTGCTGGTTTAATGAGGAAGAAAAAAACCTCTGGAGTCAAATGAACCTGATCTCTCTTTGCCTTCGAGTCAGATCTGCTCAAGAACAAATCCCGTTAAAACGTATTTCCAACCAGAGTCTGCGTCGCATCAGACTGTCTCAACTTGTGTTGTTGTTTGGTCAAAGATGCCGTGAAGGTTCGTCCGTCGTCCATCTTGGATTCCTTCTTTTGTAACTGTGTGATACAGACGATGGAACTATGGCACTTAAGAACTTTCCAGAGTATAAAGTTAAAAAAAAGGTCGGTACAAATGGAAAAAGAGAAACTCAATGAACAGAAAACGAATGAACAGTTTTACACACACGTGACTGCTACATGTTGATATCACACACACACACACACACACACACACACACACACACACACACACACACACACACACACACCTGCTCGTCTGCAGCCTGTTCTGATTGGTTATCTCTCCTTTCAGAGGAGACGGACGTTCTCGGACAGGAAGCCGCCATGTGTTCGACCAATCACTCAAACTGGGTGACGTTTGAAGACGACAGCCCCCCCCTCTCATCCCCTCCGAAGCCTCTGCAGTCGCCTGGGTGGATCAAAGCGTCGGTGCCTCGTCCCAACGGGCTGAAATTAGTCCTTCCTCCGATCAGAGACGCCTCCTGGAGCTTCAGCAGTTCCCTGGAGTCCCCTCGAAGCCATTCCAGTCTCAGCGGCAGCTCCTGCGCCCCCTGCTCGACCCCCCTCTGCACTCCGGTACTTTCTGGCAGCACAGCGCCGTTCCACAGCTTCTCCAGCGCATCCCCCACCTCTCCTGCAGCAGAGGTGTTGCCTCAAAGCTCGGATGGACCGAACCCCTTCCCGTCCTACCAGGCAAACTCAGGACACTTTAACCCTTTCTGGGCCGACTCGAGAGACGGCGGCGACGTGGGCAGCTCCTCCTCAGACTCTGAGTGTGACAACAGCCTCCCACGGTTCTTCATTCGCACCAAAGACGGCAGCGAGCCTCCACGCGACCACTTCCAGAGCACCTTTTCCCACGTCTGCGACCAACTGGGCGACTTGAGAACGGAATCGGACCACGAAGCCGAGACAGACGGAGACTGTGAGAGACGGCTGAGCTGCAGACGTGAGGCCGTCGGGGACTTTGTCCCTCAAGGGTTGTTCCGCAGTCAGAGGAGAGACGGCTGGTCCGTGATGCTCAGGATCCCAGAGAAGAAGAACCGCATGTCCTCTCGGCAGTGGGGGGCCATCTACCTCCGGCTGTTGCCAGGAGGGGTGCTGCAGATGTTCTACGAGAAAGGGCTGGAGAAGCCTTTCAAAGAGTTCCAGCTCCTTCCTCAGTGTCGGCTGTCGGAGCTGAAGCTGGAGAGCTACGGCGAGCCGCGCAAGGTCCTCACCGTCAGGGTGGAACACTTCTCCTACACAGAAAAGAAGCGCTACCACCCGAAGCTGGAGGTGAACCACGAGGCCGAGGCCGAGCAGCTGCTCAAGTTCGGCTCGACGGTGCACGAAGACATGGAGGACCTGGTGGTCTCCATGGAGGAGGAGATCTTCAAGTTGAGTTTGCCCCACCTGCCGAGGCGGCATCACGAGGAGCAGGAGCTGTCGCTGCAGGTCACCGACCACATGTGGCTCCAGCTGGATAAATGCGGAGGAGTCCTGGAGCAGACGGCCTTCACGCAGGTCCACTGCCTGGCCTTCCTCAACCCACCCGGCGACTGTTTCCTCGCCCTGAACGACCTCGGGCTGCTGCGCCACCACCCGAGCTACGGTTCAGAAGATGGCGGCGAACTCTGGATGGAGATCACAGGCTGCCATTTTCACAAGTGTGTGAACGAGACCGAGTTTCAGAGGTCCCGGCTGATCAAGTTCTGTCCTCCTGATGCGTGCAGGGTGGAGCTGATGCGCTACAAGACGCTGCGCCTGGGTTGCACAGACATTCCCTTCTCGGTGAAAGCTGCGGTCACAGTCCAAGGCGCCTACGTGGAACTCCAGGCCTTTCTCAACATGTCAGCGCCGTTTCTTTCCTCCTCGGGTGCGGGTGAAACCTTCCCGCTATGTGAGAACGTTGTGGTACGTGTGCCGGTGCCCGGCGACTGGGTCAAAGTGACGCAGACGGTGGCGTTACTGCGCCAGAGGTCGCTGAAGGCGCGTATGAACAGAAACGCCTGCTTGGGCGCCGTCAGCACCGGAGATTCTCAGCCGGTGATGCAGGTGTCGGTCGGCACGGTCAAGTACGAGAACGTGTATTCAGCCGTGGTGTGGAGGATCGACCGCCTTCCTGCAAAGAACACCGGTAACGTGTGTTTTCATACTCTCGTGCTCATGCTTTCCCGCGCGGTCTCGGCCCTTTGTGACCTTTGTTTGCTCCCCTGCAGCTGTGGATCATCCTCATTCCTTCTCCTGCAAACTGGAGCTGGGATCTGATCAGGAGATCCCAAACGACTGGTACCCGTTTGTCACCATGGAATGTGAAATCATGGGCGCGGTCGTGTCCCAGACGCGGGTGAAGTCTCTGGGAACGCCGCACGACATCCAGCCGCAGAAACACGTGACCAGCTGGACGCGCTATCACTGCCAGGTACGAGCGTTGGTCGGCAACTCTGACGTCGACGTTATCTATGCCTGTTTCTAATTGGAACCATTTTTACATCGAATCTGTTCTAACTGACGTCTACTTTGTTTGTAGGTGGAAGTGGAAAAGAAATGGATTGAGACCGAGTCCCAGCGACAGTCTGGTTGTATGACACAGTGATTGTTACGTATTTCAGCCGCGTCCCGTTTCTAGGACAGATTTCAACCGAAAGGGACGAGGGTAAATGGAACTGGTCCTTTGTCCCTTTCATTTGCCAAAATCAAGAATCAAAGATGACGAGGAAATAATAGTAATAATCCTAGTATGTGGTGTCAGTCTCATGTCACTGCTCATAAACCTCTGGTGTGACTCATGAAAGATAACTGCTCATTTAATCTGTAACTAAGGCGTAATAAACACTCTAACTAGGTTCGAGTAGCACTTTATACGTATTTCATGTATGTACAAGTTCTACAAGTCGTGTTTGTAAGCTTGTTTGCATCGTCTGCACTGGCCTCCAGAAAGATCTGGCAGTTTGATGTGACCAACCGGCTCCAGAAAACGGAGGCTCTTTATTGCACATTTGATTGAATTCCAGCGTATGTTCATTAAACACACATTCCACAGTGTACGTCGACTCATCCACGTTCTACAGCCTCTGGTTCCAGTCAGTTCCCACACTGCAGTTGGAGCAATAAATGATGATAGTTGAGAGCAAACTAAAACAAAAACAGAAACACACTGTTTATTGACTGTTTATTTCGTCTGCCGTGACGTCACCACATTTTTTACGGGTTAGTTCGACTCGGGCCAAGTTCCAATCAGCGGCGCTTCTCTGTCCTCATCAGAAACAAAACATCCATGTCACAGAGGTAAGAGACGGACGTTGAACAGTTCTTACGTCCAGTGCATCGGCCCGAAAACCTGCAAAGTTGTTTCATAATCAAAAGGTGACAAAGACGACAGCTGCTAATTGGGACGCAGCCTGATGTGACAGCTGAAACTTCATCAAAGCTCAGCTGCTGCAACAGCAAACAATCCCATTCAAAGTCTTAAATCCACAAATAACACGTTTGAACGTTTGAAGTGGAAGCTGCATGGATAACGAGACGTATGTCTGCGTGAAACGTTCTGCTGACCTCAGCCGACCCTGGACTGTAAAATGAACTTTGTAATCTAGAGGCCTTTTTATTTAAGCAAATGGAATGTTTATTATTTGGTCTGTGGATTGTGAAGACGTTGGGTGAGGTATAGCGAACAAACATTTTAAAGTGTACGGTACCTGATAGTGATTTCTCGATGTACATCTGGAGGAAAGACTGAAATAAAGATGAATGATTTGTTACTTTGTCATGTCCTGGACATTCAGTTATAAAATCAAATCAAATGTTTGATGTGTGTGTGTGTACATAGGTTTTGGGTAATATGAAAAAACAGGTAAGAAAACACAGGTAGTTTGCAAACAACCTGGGTAATTTGTATATTACCCGTTTTTTTCACATAACCAGTAACACATATATTTAATATTTGGCTGCATTTTGTCTGTTAAATCAGTTGTTTCCTGAAATCACTGCCTGTTTGCTGTGTGAGCGCTTTCTGTGTTAAATCCTCTGGAAAGAGCCGGTGACAATGACCGACAGTTCTTCCAGTGGTGGATCTCTGTTCGTATCAAGTCATGCCTTAGGTGTTGTCATGAAAGAAAGTCATGCTATTTAAACTATGTAAAACGTAGGTGTTTTCTGCATTCTGTGAACCTTTAATTTCTTAAGTCACAGATGTTAGATTGACACACGATTCGTCTCACAAAGGTAAAACCATCTGATTGGTTTAAATGCCACAGGTGTCACCGTCCTGGCCTCAGGCAAACATCTCAGCTGCAGCCACTCAGTCGATTGCTGCCAGCTGCGATGCAGCTCCTCTGTCTTCAGTCACCTTGAGCCATGCTGACCAACACAGGCCCAGTGGTGAGCAGAGCTGCTTGTGTTCTACTTGGATCTTAGACACATATTGAAATGCCCATGAAGTGTGTTGGGAACGTCTGTGTGCACTCAGTAGTACAATGCTGTGTCTTTTTCAGATATCTGCATTGGATTTTTCTAAGTAAATTTCATCATCTTAAAGGTTTATCGCCGTGCAATTCCATTGAGTAATTCTACTATTTAGTACAAATCTCACCGTCAAATAAAAATGCTGTGGGACAGTAAAGGTTTGTCTCATCTAAACTGCAGTGGGTGATTGTAAACTAGTTTGAGTTTTATAACCTCAGACAGAAATTAGCAGCTATTTAAATGAAACTTGTCTAACTCCTTGCAGGCCAAACTCTACTTGTCCATAATTGATGATGTGATTGAGAGTATGAGGGAGCTCTTCCTGGATGAAGGCTTTGAAGATCGGGTCCTGGATGATCTCCGACACGTGAGTTTTACTGTCAGTTGCAGCGTTGTTAAGTCATCTGCTGGTGCGCCACGTACCTGAAGGACCGACCGCCGTGCGCTCTGCTGTGCAGCTGTGGGAGTCGAAGATGATGCAGTCCAAAGCAATGGAGGATTTCAGGAAGAGCAACATCAACTCGTCCAACTTTGTGCTGCAGCTTCCAGCTAATTACAATCGGACTGATCCAGAACTCAGAGGTCAGGAGCCGTCGCTGTGCTGAACACCAACAGTCACAGCTGAGATCAGCTCCTACAGCCCAATGAACTTCTCAACAAAGTGTCTCCTTTAAAGCTGAGAAATTTACTTTTAAACGACCCCTGAATTTGAAAAAAAAAAAAAAAGCTGTAATTTCCTGAAATCTTTTCAGGTTCAGTTGTGATCCCAGCGAGTCAGACTGTGCACAGTTTCCCAGTGAAGGTTCGTGTCACTTTGCATGAGGCTTAACCCAGAAGGTAAACAAAGGTAAACACGTCTTTCCCACCATTCCAGAACAGTGCAGAGACTCTTGCTACGTTCTCCCTTCCTGCTGGGCTGGCGTACCCGGTGCAGATCCCAGCTGGAGTCACACTGCAAACTGCCTCTGGTGAGCACAGACTCCACATCTGCATTCTACTTGTCAGCCTGGGCTCATGGGTGCCTTCCGTTTCCACAAGGTCAACTCTACAAGGTCAACGTTCCTGTGGTGGTCACTCAGGCCCCCGCAGGCCAGCACCCGCACAAGGTCTCTGAGTGGAGAGACAAGCCCGCCCCCGCCCCGGCGCCTGCTGCCATCCCACCCAGCAGCGCTCAGGACGAGACGCCGTCAGCGCCTCCAGCCACGTCTGTCACTCAGCCGTCACAGCCGACCCCCAGTCCACCCCCCCATCAGGACAGCAGCCCGCCGCAGCAGCCACAACAACCTGCTGCTGAGGCATCTCAGGAAGCGCCGGTCACGCAGGGCGACGGCGAGCCGAGGCCACAGCCTGTCAACCTGAGCACCAGCTCGTCACCCTGCGGCCAACTGGGCGTCCGCCTCAGCGCGGACGAGCCTCCGACCCAAAGCACCGAGCTGAAGACCAGAGACATCGACGACATCCTGAAAGAAGTGATCGAGGAGGAGCGAGAAAAGGCTGCGAGGGCGAAAAATGTGGCTCCAGCGAAGGCTTCCGACCAGCCTGAAGGGATCCTGGGGGTAACTGCTGGAGGACGTTCTTCCTTCTCAGAAAACAAATGTTCAATGATAACAACTAGGAACATGAATCTCCACAGCGAAGGACGTGATCAGAGTTTGTTTTACGTCTTTCACTTGTGTTTCTCACTGCGGTCATCGGGTGTATGTGTCGGGTGTGTGTTCTCATGCTGGATGCTCTTGAATTCACTCTTCATCTGCACTTCATAGAAACTAGAAGGTTAAAATCTCGTTTTGACTTTGTCCCAAGCTGGACCTGGACTACAACTACACTGAACTGTTGGACATCGTTCAACTGGACGGTCCAGCAGACGACTCTGACGCGGAGGAGGAAGAGCCAGCTGCTCTGGAGGAAAACGACTTCCTGGGTCTAATCAATGCCGAGGCCATCAAGGCTCTGGAGGAAGGAGAAGGAAGCAGTGACAGCATCTCCTCCAGCAGTGACAGCGAAGGAGCTGATGAGCTGGCTGACGTGGAGGAGGAGGTGAGAGGACGTCTGTGCGTCCGTCTGTCCGCCCTCATGTCTGACTCACTGGTTTCTGCTGCACAGGATCCTTTGAACTCGGGTGATGATGTGATTGAGCAGGACATCCCAGATCTGTTTGACACAGAGAACGTTATCGTCTGCCAGTACGACAAAGTAAGCTCATATTCTCTGTCGGCCCGCCGGCCCCCAGGTCCGAGACTGATGATGTCATCTTTGCCTGGATTGCAGATTCACCGCAGTAAGAACCGCTGGAAGTTCCATTTGAAAGACGGAGTGATGAGTTACGGAGGCAGAGACTACGTGTTCTCCAAAGCTGTTGGCGAGGCCGAGTGGTGATGAGCTTCAGTTCCCCTGAACACATCAGGTTGTTACGCTGAAGGGAAACAATCAGTGAACTTAAACCTGACCTGACTCCAGAAAGAGCCACTGCGCAAAACGAAAGCGACCTTTTCTGTCTTTTCTGATGGGTTCAGTTCTCAGGGCGTGAGTCCCTCACGAGGCCCCCAGGCTGGTTTGTGAAGACGAGTGAGACTTTATGTTGTGAGATGTTTTTTGCTTTACGATCATGTTGATTTGATGCTTCATCCTTTGTTGTGTATCACTAAACAGTTTAACACACTAAACTGTCCTGTTCACCTGCATCGCCCCCTTTTATTTCTTTTAGGAGACTGAAGCTGTGTATGAAATACACTGGAGCATTAAAAAGTGCTTCTTGTCAGAGTGCAAGTGATCCTGAAACAGAAATCGTAGTCTGATCTAGCACATATTGACTATAGATTTCATTCATGGGATTCAGTAAATCAGGGTAAATATACGTGTACATTAAGCACGTGTGTTCGTCAGCCTGTCGCAAACAATGTTTCCATGGTGACCATGTTTTTCAATTCGATATGATAAAATGTGGAACGTTTTTTAAGGTGGTTGCTCTAGTGTAGCTGCAGACGTATAATCTAGTCCACAGGATCAGATTTACAGAATTTGTTCCGTTAGAATAGAACAGAGAATGCACGCGACTCGATTGCGGGGGAGCTGGAAGAAGAAAAGACATGTATGTATCATATAGAACATATTTAAGATGAAAGTAATGGACAGAAAACTGAATTTACAGATGTTTAATGGGAACATCCCACACAGGTTTAAAACCATCACCGTCTTCAGTTTGTGTCTGAGTCACATGGAGCAGGAGAAAACAAACAGTCCTGTTGTATCATTCCTCCACTCAGCGTCTCAGCTCCGAGCCGGCGGCTGCGACGTCCGCTCGCAGACGGACGTGAACGACTCCAGGTGATGTGATGTGACGTCTCTTCACTCTGGGTGTCACTGACAGAACGCTGCGTCATGATGCAGTGAGTCAGGGTTTATGTGGTTCCTTTGTTCAGGAAGCAGCCCTTCATCTTCATTTGATAGGTGTAGAAGCTGAGATGCTGCGGCTTCCTGTTGGCCGTTTTCTGGCCGCAGGGGACGTGCGACGGCAGATTCTGCGACCTGCAGAAGTCCGATTTGGCGACTGGGCAGCCGCAAAGGCTCAGCAGCCGGCACGCGTCTTTCCTGAAGGCCCGAGTGAAGATGGTGTAGAGGAAGGGGTTGCACAGGGAGTTGATGGGGTAAAAGAGGATGAGCAGGATCTTTGAATGCGACACCGTGATGAGAGGCATCCGCAGCGCCGCCGAGATGGCGAAGAAGGAGATGGGCGCCATGCAGACGAAGTCGGTGAAAATGAGCACAGCCATGCGCTTCGCGATCTTGGTGTCTCCGTGCCGCGCGCCGTGCTCCGGGTTCCGCACGCTTGTGTAGATGAAAAAGTAACAACAACAGACCACCAGGAAGCCCAGGACGTTGAGAACGAGCACAGCCACCACGTACACGTGTGAGCCCGGCGTGTCGATGTCCATGGGCAGGCAGATGCTCACTTTGCTGTAGCTGCTGACCCCCACAAGGGGGAGCAGGGCCACCAGCAGGGCGAAGCCCCAGCCCGCCGCCATCATGGCCGCCACATGCTGCAGCCGCAGCCTCTTGTTGGCGCGCATGGCGTTGGCGATGGTGTGCCAGCGCTCGAGGCTGATCACTGTCAGCGTGTACACTGACAGCTCGCTGGCGAACACGGTCAGGAAGCCCGCTGCGCCGCATCCGGCCCCCGTCTGCCAGTCGGTGGCGTGGTTGTAGTACTCGTGGCGGGAGCGGCGGTCCATGACGGCGATGAGCAGCAGGTAGAGGCCCATGCACAAGTCGGCGATGGCCAGGTTGCACATGAGGAATCGGGAGACGGTTAGCTTATGGCGGCTAACGAGCAGGATGACCAGCACGGCCAGGTTTCCGGCGACAGCGAAAACGGCGATTATCCAGGTGAGGGAGCGCAGGGCGGGGAAGCCCAGCAGGTCCTCGCAGGGGTTGAACGCGTCGGGCTTCGGCGTGCACTGGAGGACGGGGTTGTTCAGGCAGTCGAGTTCCAGGTCGGGGTACTGGAAGTTGATGTCGTTAAAACTCGTCACGGCGTCTGCGGTCGGTTCTCTGGAGAACAGAAGTGACGTTAACGGGCAGGTGAGGTTCTCTTTTCTGTCCGAGGAACAAGGTGAGAACTTTAAACACGTACTGTTCCTCACTGCTCAACTTCGTTCTGAACAAAAAAAAAAACCACACTCAAGAATGGAGCACGATTTTCACCTTCATGGCTGCAGGACGTTTGTTACTACGTTGGGTAACTTACGTTTCTCTCAAATCACAGAACATAGTGAAGTTCTTCGTGACACTTTCCCTGTAAATATAAATGGAGGTTAAAGCAGGAAATACTTCAGTGACAGAGGATTTTATTTTCTTTTCTTTACCTTTGCTTGCGGTGCCACGTGTGGAAGGCGCAGCAGTGGCTGGGATACGTCAGCTCGGCCTCCTGCAGCTCAGACAGGCTGTCCAGCGGCGGGAGGCTCTTCAGGGCAAAGGTGGATGTGGCCTTCAGGAACCTGACCTGCCTCAGGCCCTTCGGGGGGAGAGAACTCAGAGCTGTGGACGAAACATCCCTGAATCACAAACGGAACAGTAGAGAACGCAGACAGATCAGTCAGACGACGTCTGGAGCTGCACGACGTCAAACCTCTACAACAGCTTCAGGTGGGACCGAAACGGTCAAGACGGGGGACGAGACACGTCTCCCCCAGGTGATTGTTCCAGTATGAACGTTCATCACGTCTGAGATTCGCTGGAGTGGAGGAAAGCGGTTGTGAATGCTGACATCCAGCCAGTGGCCATCTTGGATTAAACAATGAAATGAAAGTACAATACTGGACACACACACCAGGATAAAGTTCATCAAGTTCCTGTCTCCAGCCCAATATGCAGTCAGAGGCCTTGTGAGTTTTGATGAATTGTGTTCTACTTTGTTGACGCAGACGCGCCGCCACTGCTGCTCCGACAATCGGAGAGATAAGACTCCGTTAGGAACGTTAATCTGTCCTCACTGACCCACGGTTTAAACAACAACAGATACGAGGACCCTTCTCTACCTCAGGCAGCTCAGCTGGTTCCTCCTGAAATGATTTCCAATTCTATTTTTCACAAAAACAGACACAAGTCAAACCGCTTTCATATGAGTTTTAAATGAACCGATGCATGTTTGCACCAACAGGAACTAGTCTGTGACGGGTTCATGTCAGAACACTTGCAGGTGTTTGAATTGGGATGTTTTTGGTTTTGTCCACTTACAGAGAACTGGGACCTGTGGCTCCCTCAAACGCGTCTTCCTCGATGTTACAGAGATAAATGTTGTCCCTTAAAATTCTGCAAAATGAACACAAACCAGCATTCACAGATCATACAATGGTCTCCTTTTCTCTGATGTTCTTTTTAGTCTTGTCTCATCGTCAGCACAAAGACACCAGGACTCCAATCTTTGTTTAGTCTTACATAACGTTTGTTTAGCGGGTCACTCCGTTTTTTATGACCAGTACAAGAAGAGCTGACACGGGACGAACTGTCTGAACGACAATACGGCCGCGTTGTGTTGTTAGAATGCAGGAACGCTGATTCTTCAACACTCACAGTGTGTTGAGCTTTGTTCCGTTGAACGCGTGAGCTTTGATTTCCTTGAAACCGTTTCTGAGCAGGTTCCTGTCAAGGACACGGTCCAAGGTCACGCAACTCATCGGTAAATTGTACAGCGACACCAAGAAGAACGACAAAAAAAAAAAAAAAAAGGACAGACTGTGACAAATGGTTTCTGCGGCTTCAGATAAAGACGAGGAAGTGGATGCGTGCACTCACATGTCCACGTACTCCTCTGTGAGACCCCGGATGGAGTTGGCAGGAATGGTGTCGACCCCCATGTTTTCTGCCATTTCTCTGCACAGGCAGATAACGTTCAGACAACTTATCGCCGAGACGGAATTGTGTCAAAGGGCAGAAGAACAGCGCAGCTAAGAGCGACCCGCCGGCGCCGGAGTCGGTGTGACGTGGACAGATGAACGTCCAGCAGAGAAATCAGTAAAACACAACGTCGTTAGAGAGGAAACGGGTTCCGACTTACAGGATGATACTGGGCGCCAACGACGACACGGTTGTGAAGTCGGGGAAGTGGGTTATTCCCGTGTTTGAGATGCTCCTGTGGAGACATTTCCTCGCTTTAATGTCCCTTCAAAGAGAGGTTGCACTAGAGTTTTTCAATGTGCATGTCACGTGAAAGACGGTTCACGCAGAAAGTGCATTTATTATTTACAACACATCCATGAGCAACTCACAACAGATGTTCTGACATCAGCTGCTTTCGCTCTGCAACAGCATCATGACACCACCAGTGAAAAACAGGAGGAGTTTCCAGTTACCTTCATTCAAAAGTGACTTACTACTTTAGTTACACCCCAAAGTACAACTTGAAAAGTACGCACAGTCCTTGTTTCTGAAACACCGACGCATTGTGTTACGTTGGACGGTTCATGATGACACTCAGTACGTACCCTGCAGTTAAAAACTTACATGTTAACCTTTTCATGCATTCATTATCTGCTTTTTTTTCCCAAATATTATTTTCTACTTCTAAGCACAAAGCAAACTGATGCTCAGATTTGATTATTTTTTTTTCTTCAATAATTTTCGAAGGTGTTTTAAATGTCTGTGACAATGTGCATGAAAGGGTTACAACAATAATCATGTGAGAGTGAGGCTCTTACAAATACTCCAGTCTGGGCAGGTCAGTGAAGGCACCCTCCTCAATGACTCTCAGGCTGATGATGTTCTTCACGGAACTACAGGAACAAACAGAGTAAATACATCTTTGTTTTCAATTTCAGTCAGAACAAATCCACAAAGGAGCTGGAGAGCAGATCAATCGGCCGCTTACATCTGAGTCAGGCTGTGGACGGAGAGGAACGCGTGTCTCTGGATCTGCTCAATGCAGCTGCTGTGGGAAACTTCGCTGTGGAGAAACACAGAAAACACACATCGGCTGTGACAGAGACACTGAGAAACGACTGTGGAAGTCATGATTTAGCTCATCCTGAAATGAGTAAAACTACAGAAATGTTTAAAATTTTAATTCAGATAAACTGAATTACACATGAAAAGACACTTGGTTTGATTTCTGTCAGGTAACATGAAAACAGAATTCAACGTTTTTCCTCATTTCAGGATGAAACTAACTCCAACAAACTAATAGCGAGTCTTTGTGTTCTAGTTGTTTGTCCTCGTTCTCATGTGAGTAAATAGGTCGGAGAGGATTGATGACGGCAGACACTCGTTCACTTTTCACCTGATGTTTGGAAACGCTCCAGCGACTCACACCGGAGGACTAAACACAGACGCTCAGAGACACACGAAGTCAACAAAAGTTCTTGATTCGTCCTTGAAGGTTTTTGTTTTCTGACTCTATCTTCATCTTATCATCATCCTTCACTCTTCCTTAATCAACCTCTGCCCCCACTTCAAACCCCTTCAATCAGAACGAGCACGGGCTCTTAGGGCTCGGCTCGTTTTGGACGTTTTATGAAAGCAAACGGTTTAGGATCCGTTCAAACCACCCAGCTTGACTGAAAATGTGAAAACACTAATTTAATTTCAATACAAATCTGAAGTCGTCAGTGTGTTTCAACATAATGAGGCTTTCACATTGAAGTACTGCCAGTATCTGGACTCTGTGTGTGTGTGTGTGATTCCACCACCACCATCACTGGAAGTGATATGGTCATTAAAGAGTTCAGTTGAACAGTTGTCATTATTTTCACTTTGGACCAAACGAAAGCAGCTGACGCTCCACTTTGCCTTTAACAACTCGTCTCTTTCAGATTTCGTTCAAAGGTGAATTTTATTTTATTTAACCTGTTTATTTTGTTATGGGTCTTTCAAGGTATTTGATTTGAGAAAAAAAAAACACCTGCACCTCAAGTTCATGTGATGATTTTATGTTGTAATGAATGAAGATAAAACTCATCTTCAGGATGTTCTCCCACAGAGCATAGGTAGGTGGCGCTACAGGCACCAAAGTATTTCTGTAGTACAGTGCTAACTGTCAGTAGTACTGTAGCAGTCTATTGTCATATTCTCACCTCACAGGAACATTTGACAGATGATAAATCTGAACCATGACAAACATTTTGCTTCTGTCAAAACGTGTGAATCAGCATTTCATCTTCTATCCATGTTCACACCCCCAGTTGTGTCTCCTCGCTGTTGTTTTATGCTGTTCAGACTAACGTGTCCTCCGGCCAGGAGACACCTCGTCTCCACCTGAGACTCAGGAGACACGTTCTGCTCATGTGGAAGGAAAACAAACATCTTACATTCGTGTTATGTTGAGCAGCTCCTTGAAGGCGTGACCAGGAACGTGCTTCAGGGGCAGGAGGGTGAGTCGTCTGTGTGTCCCAGAAGAAAAACACAAGATGATATTATTTACAGCACAAACTGGACAGTTCTTACAAGTTATTACATTTTATAAGTCTCTATTGCTCTCTGTCTACAAGTGAACTTCATTTATGTGGCAACTGCGTTATGTGTGTGTGTGTGTGTGTGTGTGTGTGTGTGCGTAATGCGCAGTACTTTTATATTCTATGCTGCTGCTGCTGCTGCTGTTAGAAGTTTTCCTATGGATCCAAAGAGTTCTTCCGATCCCTGATCCAGACCCAATCATCCATCAGGAAACATCTGGACTGACTGAAACCAGAAGAGGATGGAGATGCTGCGAACTCACAGCGGCGGCACCGACAAAGCTGCAGCCCGGGGTGCAGCTCTGGAGGCGGCTCTGGAGGCCAGCTGAGTGTCTCTGCTGCACTGGAAGCTGTCGGAGCTGCAGCGGCAGATCGGCGGACAGAAGTACGAGCCGCAGCCGCCGCGCAAGTTCAGCACAGCGGCCAGGACCAGGACCAGGACCCGGACCCGGAGCGGAGGGGGCTCCATGGGGACGAGGAGGGGGGGATGGACCTCAGGTGGGACGTCCTCTGGCTGACGGCTGGCACACAGTTTGGGAAAACGTTTGAAAATAAAATACAAAAGTGATTTTTTTTGGTGTTCACCTGCAGCGTGGAGTCCGTGCTGCCTTCAAGTGCTGTCGGAATTGCGAGGAGTTCGTGAAGAGTCACCAAGTCAAAGGCAGGCGGAGTTTTCTTCGACACCTCGACGTGACGTTCAGTGGGTGGAGACCAGGAGGAAACCTCTGTCACACGTTGTGTCCTCTTTTTTACTGGCGCGAGATGTCACGAAAAGAATCTTCCTGAAGCCGCAGAGACAGATGAAAACTAAATAACCAATAATAGCAGGAATGTGTCCCATTCTCTGAGCTCCTGTGACCTCAGGGGAGTGTGCCCACCTGAAACATGTCTAGGCCAGATTCAGACTTTAATCTTACTAAGCCGATGGACAGTAAATATATGACAAAGTTAAACATATCTACATGTGACTGAAAGCTGCATTCAGGGCAACGTGTTGGCAACGAGTGCAAATGATGCATTCAAATAATGTCATTATATCATCATGACCTCTGTACAAACTGCTGCTTCTGTCATCACAGGGTCAGGGGAGTCATTAAGAGCACGAGGACGTGGCGCCACTTCACCTGCTTTCCTCTTACAGGGTTCTTTTCTTTCAATCTCTTCTCCCCCTCTCTCACCTCTGAATGAGGGGGTTGTTGACCTGACAGCGCCCTGCTGGCCGTCAGGGTCTGAGGGGTGGGCTGTAATGGAGGTTTGTGTGTGTGTGTGTGTGTGTGTGTGTGTGTGTGAACAGCACACCACCATCAGGGCTGATTTAGAAACAGACCTCCAGTCATTACTGGAAGTGGAGGAAGAAGCAACTGATGTCAAATGTTGTTTTCTTACAATTTCCACACAAAGTGACATTTTCAGGCGATGGGTTTAGAGAGCAGACACGTTAGTGTGGCATTTGAGGTAATTGGCTACAAGGCCACTGAGTGTGTTCTCACTAGTGACTCACTTTATTTCTCTGTGTCCTACAGAACATCTTCTTCCTGTCGGTTACACATCCAATGCAGCCTCACTTAGTTCACAACTCTTTTCTGCACTTTACATTTAACGAGTACGAGTCCATCCACCCAACGTTGACTGATCTGAACCAGCAGAATCCACACCATGTGTGAAGTATTCACATGAAAGTAAAAGTCACACCGGGAAAGTTTATTATAAAGTCAACTCACGCTCGTGCACACTGCTTTTTCTGCTGATGGAATATTGTGTTATCTGCTGGTTGTACGACATATTTCCAGTCTGTTGTAGGAATGAGCTAAACTGAATTTCTTGGCTTTAAAACAAACAAACAAACAACAAAAAAAAAAAAAAAATCAAGGCTCCACATTCAAGGGCATCGCAGGAGTCTCATATCACGAGTGAGGAAGTGACGGCCAAGGAGAACGAACGAGCGCCAAGAGAGTTCATTGTGACAAAGCAGAGATAGTGAACTGGATGAATCACAAACACGCTCGACGCAGACGACGTCGACTTAATCTACTCACTTAATCCTCCGTAGTCCTGCAGAGGTTCGAGAGGCAGCGCGCCGGATGTGGATGCGTTCACTCAGGCGGGCTCTAATCGTTTTCATAGGCCCTCTCATCACGTCGCGGCCGTTTGGCACGAGCAGCACGTCGCTGGAATGCTAATGAACGAAGGACAAACACGCAGGCGACAAACAGAAGCGTCGTTATTATGAATTATCAGGCTGAAATTATGCAGCCAGGTTTGTAAGGTCATGGGACCTTGAGCCCATTCGCGCTCTCTAAATTTACCATTACACACACACACACACACACACACACACACTCACACACTCACACACTCACACACACACACACACACACACAGGTCAGCGGTCCTGCCAGATTATCAGATCAGGAATTCTCGGGTCCTTGGACATTCGATGAGCGTCACAGAGGTTTCAGGTTAACACCTTCACAGCAGACGAACGTTGGTTTGATTCTGTAACTTCAGAAAGTGACAATAACCTTGACTTTGACTTTGACGAGTCGCCCTCTAGTTGTCGTCCCGATCGTGACGAGCTAGTGTCTCGCCGACCTTTGTTGGGTTCATTCTTTTACTTAACTGTTGTTGTTGCGTGCAGGTCTACTGACACTAACCTGAACCCACAGGCGATACAGACGGAGAAGTTATCTCCGACTTCCATCTGTTTATTGAAAAAAAAAAAGGTGGATGAACTCGATTCACCTGCTGCTGCTGGAAACATGCGCCGTCAGATCTAATAAAACTGTCTCTGACAGCAGGTAGGGGGCGCTGCGTTAGGACAAACAAACAGGATGTGCTGAAAAGGACACATAGAACTTCAGAGGTGGTTCACACAGACGTTTGATGGTTTCAGTGACCTGGTGACTGAACAGACAGACAGACAGACGTTTTAGAATCCAGACTCTTAATTGGGTGAAATTGTGGTTAAATGGTTCTGTTTAATGAGATTTTATGTCATTCAAGCATCTTTTAATGAGGAGATGAATGAAGATTTATCCACTTAATGACCTTTTGTCAAAGCACAGAGGGGAAATCAAACTGCACAATGAAATAATAGCAGAGTCTTTCACAAATGAAGCTTTGATTGTCAGACTGATCTCTGTTCAGTCGTGGTGTGTGTGTGTGTGTGTGTGTGTGTGTCACAGATCAAACAGCACTCATTCATTCAAAACAAAAGGATAGTTGGAAAGTGCAACGATTTAAAGCTTTCTGGTCCAAATGTGTCAGAGTCAAAATGGAGGATGGTGGATGGTGTCCAAGGGGCACTCATCTGGCTCCGAGGCTGTGACAGTAACAGGAAACGGTTTGTGTTTAAACATCACCTGCAGTGTCCCACAGGGGTCCGTCGTAGGACACAAAATATTTATTTTTTACATGAATGAAATTGTCAACTGTTTTAAAATTGGTGGTATTTGCAGGTGACACAAATATTTTATGTCTGGGGGAGGATTAGCAGCAGCTAACATTGGCAAAAATGTAAACAAATTATCGTTAAACCTGAACAAAACTAAGGTCATGATCTTTGGAAATCGTCAAGTTATGCAAGAAGTGCGTTTGGAAATTGAAAATGTTGAAATTGAAAGTGTTAGAATGAAGTTTCTTGGGGTTCTAATTGATCGTCAGTGCTACGTTAAATATTTGTGCTCCAAAGTATCCAGAAGCATTGGAATACTGAGTAAAACCAAATACTTTTTACATCAAAAATCCATTCAAATTCTTCACTTATTGATCTATATTTGTCGTACTGCACTGAAGTATGGGGAAATTAGTACAAAAGCACTTTACAAAAAAGAGTCATAAGGATGGTTCATGGTTCTGGGTACCCTGATCATCCTTTGTTTTCCACATCTGGGATTCTAAAATTCAGGGACCTTGTTAAATTTACAACTGTTCAAATTGAGTTGAAAGCCTGTAATACACTGTAACCAAGCAACACTGAAATGATGTTAATGGTTAGAGAGGGAAACTACAATTTAAGAGGGAATTATAATGTTCAACATCCGACCATCCATTTGACGGTCTGTGGTGTAAAACTGTGGAGTAAACTAGATGAGGACACAAATGTACATCAGCTTAAAACTATTTCAACACAAGTACAAACCATCACTGGACTGCTGATTTTGTGTTCATACCTGTTGACAAAGGATTTTATTTATCCTTGTATGTTTATAATCTATTTCTTATTAAAGATTCAATGTTTAGAATGTTTAAGATTTTATACAATTATCAATATATATTTTGTGTATATGACAATGGAACAGGGCGGGGGGGGGGGGGGGGGGGTGGAACAC
>CAAKHB010001355.1:0-16998 GCA_901007665.1 Aeoliscus strigatus
CCCCCGCCCCTATTTTCATTTTATTTTGTATAAATAAATCAGGAAAATACAGTATCAATATAAAAATACACGAATAATAATAATAATAATACTAATAATAATAATAATAATACTAATAATAATAATAATAATAATAATAATAATTATTATTATTATTATTATTATTATTATTATTATTATTATTATTATTATTATTATTATTATTATTATTATATGGTGCAGTTTAATTTCCTTAATTAAAATTAAAAAATATATTATGAACTTAAATGAATATAAACAATATATATTATGTTGATGTAGTATTATAAACGATGAAATAGCACATCGCTGTGACAACAATGGACAAACGTGACTAGCAAGTCTCTGGTGTATTTATTAGCCAACACCTCCCCCGTGTGGTAAGACTAAGTACTGCATGCAACCCCAGCGTAACCAACCATTGCTGTGCTCAACTCGTAATGCGATGGGCTGTTGTTTCCAGAGCTGTACGTTCGAAACCCGGGCGAGGCAATTTCCGAAATTTGGCTCAAAGACAAACTGCTGTGTCAAATGTTAAAATAGTAGTAGTAGTAGTAGTAGTATTCTACCAGAGTACCAGTAGCTCAAGTTAATTTACAAGTTTTTTTAATTCAACTGTTTATTTATTCTGTTTTGTATTTTTATGGTTAAAACGAACAAAGACCGTTTGGAGTCCAGTGTTTCAATAATTTTATTCAACGAATATAGGTTTAGAGTTAGTAGGTCAAATATATCTGCTTACTGTAACTAAATGAACAGGACAAACAAATGACTATTTACAGGGACAAACGTCACACATTCACAGACGTGTTAACTGTTTCTGTTGACAATCTGTTCACAGCTGCACAGAAGCTGAAGCGTCACACATCTATTCACTGTGGAAACCTTTGGATCTTCGGCCTTTACTTGTCACTTAGCCTGTCAGAAGTAGAATGAAAATATTATTTAACGTTGTGACATGCACATGAAAACAACACAGGAGGAGATGCAAAACGATCATGTTCATAAATCGATAGTTGAACCAAACTTCTTTTATGGACAAAAATACGATTGGTTGTCTCACATCCCCTCCCGGGAGGCCCGGGTTCGATTCCCGGCCAATGCAACGTATTTCGGCACTTTATATATTTGCACGATTTTTCACTTGTCGCCAAATACCATGTATGTTTAAATTTTTCAAAAACTGTCACACCAGCTCCAACAGTCGCAGCGGAAAAAGTATACTACATCCATAATGTTTTAGGACAACCATACAGAATGAATGAGAATCGGTTTCTTTTCAGCCCAAATTAAAATTGATTGAATGACTGAGAAAAGTGAGAAGAACAGCGCCAGAATTCGTAGTGGCCAAAAGTATATTACCTCCACAGTGGTTTAGGGCCGCCCTTAAATAAAACTATTCAACGATTTCCGCCAAGGGCACGCATTATCCCAACCACGGGTTCGATTCCCGGTTAATGATTATGTATTTAAATTGTGTTACACCGATCATTGTCAATTCTGTGGCACCGGAGCCAAAGCTAGCGTGTGATACCGACGTTAACTAATAGCAAACGGTAATTTTACATTATGACAGGAAAAAACAGATATGCATCTGCTCAATGGACATATTTGTTCACCGATAACCGAACCAGACGTGTTTGAGCCTCAAAAGCCGACCAATTGTTTCACATCAGTAGAAAGGAAGCTGTTAATTCACCTTCGGGAGTCTTGAGAAACAGCAAAACAGCGCCAACAGTCGTAGCGGCTAAAAGTATACGACATCACTAGTGGATAGGACGGCGACAGAGAATGAACGGGAGACTGGGGTTCGATTCCCCGATGGGGAGTTCATGTTTTTATTCTCCTTGCTTTGGACGTATTTTAATACGTGAACTACTAGGATTCTGAAACTGTCTTTTTTTTGCTTCCCTAGTCTTCCTGTTGTGTTAGCATTTATCTATTTCATTTTCATGCCAGATTGCTTCTGAATGTGTCCGGCTCTTCATAGGAAGTCAGAACATGAAGTGTGAAGCAGTTATACAAACATTACAACCAGTTTTTATTCCATACTGCAAATGCCCCCTTTTGCATATTTGTGTAACTTGATGAAACATGTTCTTAAAGAGTGTTTTTCCTTTGTCCTTTCCACAGAGAAGTCCTGCCAGGTATCAACACAGCCGACAGGGTTCACACCTCGCTCCTCAGAAGTGACAAATAAGAAACCAAACTCAACACACTATTTTCCATGCTCGCACGCGTCACAGCCAGCTGCTTTCGTGAATTAATTCTGTGAGCAAATGTGCTCTTATCCAAAGAATCAGCGTCTCGTAATCGTGAAGGCTGCTGCCGGTTTACTTCCCAGACAAACACAATGTTCCTCGCAGACGGGAGAAAGATCAACAGGAGTGACCCGTTCACACAGAGGTGCCTTCACTGAAAGTGGTTTTCTTTGGTGCGTCATGTTGGAATGGGATAAACCAACAACAGTCATACCACAGTGAGATAGAACATCTTGGCTTTGACCTCATTACATGTCCTTACTGTTCAAAATGTTTATATTTGGATCCTGTCATGTACCATCATCACCTCGCTATCACTTCAGAAAATGGGCCTGTTACTGGAATATTTAGTCCAGAATGTTTTACTCCCCACACCACCCTCCAATCCACACACACATTCTATTTTGCTGAGAGGTCTCTCTGTGCCTAATTTTTCTTGGACTGGAGTTGGTGAAGCTGCGAACGCGCTGCTCGACACGAGTTGCACATTAGTGGGTAGTGAGTGAGTCTGCACCGGTCACCTACCTAAGTCACCGAGTGTGTTTTCTTAGCCGACGAACACGCTGTGACATCAGCCCAGGTGACAACATGCTGATGTACAGTGCTGCTGACGAGGCCCAACGCAGCACATACGTGCTATTATCACCAACCTCCATCAACAGAATCTGAAATACTTAATTTGTCCCAGAGGTAAATGTTTGTGTGACAGCAATTTTGTGTAAATGTTTGTGTGACATCAATCTAGACTAGAAACACAAATACAGAGCAAAGTAAATTAGCTTCATGAACTAAAAACTGTACAGGTAAGAATAATTTCATAAATAAAAACTACAAATAGAAGTATACACATCTAAGTCAAAGCAGCAGAGACCTGCAGCATATAGAATTTCCTCTGATGACAGTTTTCTATCATCCAGAGTTCTATTTACTTTCTCGCCCTCTGTTCTCAGGTTCTCTCCATCACTCAGGACCTGCGCGGTTACAAAAACCAGACGACTCTGCACACATTAAAAAATAGTTGTGCAAAGAAAGGGAACATTTCATTTAAAGAATTCCATTCTCTTATTCTTGGGCTTGCTGCTGCATGTCTTGGATCTGGAAGTTTGGGGATGTAACCAGACCTACAGCACCCATTTCTGTCCCATTTCGGAACGGCTGCTCGACATCCTGCGCAGCAGCAGCCTTGAAATGAAGACACCATAAGTCAGGCAACAACAAAGGGGCGAGGGTTCCCTCATCCCACCAAAGTCAACATCACGCGGCGTCAGAGCGCCACGTAATGACATTTGAAAGGAGAAGACAAACATGTGATGTGTTCGTCCATGTGCACGTTGGGTACGTGTGCGCTGATGTGTTCAACACCTCTGGAATCAGATCATTTCAGCGTGATAGCAGCTGTGTCAACACCCGCCGTGGCCAAAAGCGTGGCCCTGCGCGTCCCATAGGTGCTCTGAGGTCTTCTCTCTGGTGGATTTGGTAACATCCAAAGATCATAAACACCTCCCTTACTGTACAGTATCTGAGGAGAGGGCAGTGCAGGACGCTAGCAGATGGCAGGACGGTGGATAAGAATGCACCTGCTTCAGAAGATAATACTTAAAACAATGAAATACCGCTTCTCATGCTGCCGCTAATGTAACGTCGCTTGATAAATCCCTCCATGTTTCCAACCGTACACCTGAAGTTTCTAATTTATATGACACACATAGAGACCCGAGTGCCTCGTATATCTCTCCTAATCTTATTCTGTCATGAAGGAAAGGGCAAAAGGATTGCATAAGCAGACAGAAGGGTCAAAGAGGCTGTTTCAAAGCAAAAAAAAAAAAAAAGGAGGCTTTTAAAAATTCCCAAGACCTGGTGTGCAGTTGGCCTGCTTTACTGTCAACATGTGTGAACGCCATGCTCGATAAATTTCTCTTTGAATTCCCTCACTAGAATTTATGAGACATGCAACGTGGGGTTGCTGCTCTTTTGAAGCTCATACACTTTGCAACATTTGATGCAGATTACATTTTCAGACACAGGGAAAAAAGAACAAGGGTTAAATGAGGAGACGTTGGCGTGAAGCATCCTGCAGCGTTTGAAATGTATTTGAAACCTCGCCTGTTTTCGAAGCACTAATGAGGCTGACGAGCAGGTTTCATTCTGTTATTCCTGGCATCAGCGCTCCAGTCGTGGGCATACTACTCGCACCCTTTTTTTTTTTTGCTCCCTCTCAGTAGCCCAGTGCAAATAATAAATAAGAGGAAATACATCATCCCTTTTTCAAACCGAGCGCCAAGTCTGGGTCTGCCAAAGTTAACACGAGGCAATCTTAGGTAATGATCAGCAAATGTGTATAAAGTTTCATAGAGCATGACTTCACATAATTCTTGTTTACATCATGTTGGCCTTAAAGGCAATGCTGCTGTACAACAAACCAGGCACACACACACACACACACACACACTCTCTCTCTCCCTCTCTCTCTCATGGTGAGGGTACATTTACTTACCTTACTGTGTGAGGAAACCAGGAAACTCGCACGCACACATATTAGTAAGCATCACTTGTGTTTAATCTGGTGTGGAATTTGAAGTTGTTCTTTTATTCATTTCCATTCACAAAAAGTCTGATTTGCATTTGTTAACAATATCAGCAGTAGCAACGATAACAAAACATTTCAGCCTGGTTCAACTGATGAAAATGAAGCAGACAAAAACAAACAAAAAAAAAAATAACAGTTGCTCTGCCTAACAGCACAGCTGGACCAGCGTGCAGAGGGAGAACTGGGGGGTCTCTTTGCAGCAGCGCAGAGGAAAGACACGAAACACAATCCAGACATTGTTTACCCTGTTTCTGATGTAAAGGCCACTTACTGTCGTGTCCAATGCTGAACCCTTAATTTGCAGCCGGGGCCTTTGAAGTGTGTGCATATTTCTGTTTCATGACACTACCTTTCCTCTGACTCTCTCCTCGCTCTCCACCGAGTCGCAGCAGTTGATATTGCAACTGGATAGGCTATGTTTCCATGTAGGGGCTCTTTCAGACTTGCACTGATGATAGAAAACACAAGGAGTGCCGGGCGCACAGATCCACAGAGAGGCCCCGGCCCCGGCCCAGACAACGCTGCAGGGGATTAGAGCACACCCTGGCAGCAGAATGGTTTCACTTAAGAATTTCAGTAATCACTTTTAGGAGTGTAATATATAGCTGACCTTCGGCAGCGCCACACGACCCCCTGCTCCCCCAACCATTTGATCAAAGGAAGCGGCAGTGACTGTGCAAACAGGCGCTATCAGTGGACTCCAATGGATTTACTGCCTGCTTCTTCTCTCTTGTCTCCCCTGAGTCGTGTGCTGATACACACACAAACCCCGTGTCATCTTACAGGACCTATTTTTCTCCCCGTACTAATTTACGGGCAAGATCATGACTTGGGGGAACTCGAAGCTGGAGGGGTGGGGGTGCTAAGGAGGCCTCGGGGAAGGGGAGAGAGCGGAGGTGGGAGCAGCTTGGGGCCCTTTATACACTGCCTGCTGACTGGGCCGAGCAGAGCGGTTCTCATCATGGGAAAAGCCCAGTCGGTTCTCAGCTGGAGCAGCCAAACACGGCGGCCTGCGCACCACAGCAATAACAGCAAGCAGAAAAAGGAGCGAGGGCCGTCCCAGTGGGGGTTTTAAAGTGACCTAAATCACTGCAGGCTCTGACAAAGACGAGGGGCGAGAGGATGTGGGTATCATAGCAACTATTAATAACCTGACACACACTGGTGTGAACGCGGCCGAGGTGACGCTGAACTATTCACTCACTTTTAATTATTCTCATGTTCACTGTTAATGTTTCTCCCATATTCGTTCTATTGTTTTTATTGCGGTGGATATAGACTGTGCCCACTAACGTAAGACAAAATTTCTGGTTGTACATTTAAACACGAGTGGGTTTTTTTGTCTTATATGACTTTTGGATGAGGGAATCTTGGTTTTAGAGGGCTACATCGATCATTATTGGAATCTGTGCAGTTTCTGCTATCAAGGACAGGTGCTTTTATGCTGCAGCTGTGTTTTCACACCCTGCTTTTTGTGATTGTTTGGTGTTTTAAACGTTGACGGTCATAAGTGTGGATTTTATGAGATCTGAGTTGAGTTTGGAAACTTGATGTTGGTACGACACATCTACGGATTTATGAAAGGAAGAAATGACTAATTACATATTGTTGCTCCAACATGTGGCAGCCCCCGGCCGTGGGGGCGCCAGGGAAGAACAGGATTTCCTTTCCATTTCAAGAAGGAGCTGCAGTAGCTATTGGTACCTGATGTGACCAGTTGGGGGCGTCACAGAGCAGGCTAGCGAAGACTGTGCAGACCCAGTAGGGGATTGAAACCACTTACTACTCATACCTCATCCAGCATACTTCCTGTGCAGAGAGGGATATGTATGTGGTCCACATTTTTATGTCCTGTCAGTGATCCAAAGTCCGTTTCCTGTCCCACCTGGCTCTGAAGTATCATTTTTATGTTCTTGGCAGTTTTTCAGCTGCATAAGAAGATTTCCTTTACAAGGAGTCGAATGCTAATGGAAAAGCAGACATGAGCTGACATCTCTGGGAATGTTTACGTGACCCGGTTGACGAAAGCGTGTTCTGTCTCATTACATGAAAGTGTAGTTATGAGCTTGGGAGGGGTGAGGAAATATGATTTGAGATTGAGATCAGCTCACCATATGCTCCCTCTGAAACAACAGGTAGGTCCCAAACTCAAGCGTTCATGCGTGTTCTGTTCATGACGTTTTCTGAGGAAGGTGTCCTCAACCTCTTCAAGACAACGACCACCTGAATGTGGTTACATAACTGCTGCTTTCTGGAGAAGATCTGAAGGGAATGGTAAAGGGCGCAGTCCATTCCTGCATTCCCCTCATCGGCAGATAGGAGCGATAGGACAGTGTTAGTCTGTTTGGAGAGTAAACAGGAGGAGAAGCACCTGCTGTAAACATCTGTGGGTATTTTACAGTTCAGTGCTGTTGTTGTCGGACAGATATGTTTGATACCTGAGCGTTTGCCATGTCTTTACCGTAAAACAGCTGCTCATTTTGATGCTAATTGGCGTCATTTACAGTAATAACTTTTGCTTTGTTGGAAAGAAAGAGTCTTCCAGGACTGTGATAATGTGATTGCCTTATTAGTTTTGAGGTGAGAGCCAGCTCCATTAACATGTGGTCAACACTTGCTCTGGGGAAACTCAGAAGAACTCTGCTGACCCTTGTGATTATTTCCTAGCTAATTTTGCAAAAGACTGTGCAGCTTCCTGGGTGGGCGATCAGAGCGAAGCTATCAGACTTAAAGACGATTAGCAGCATGTCTTTTTGCATCAGCATCAAAACCTGTTCTCAGTGTTCCATGTAGGTCAATCGTTCTTTATCATCCAGGATCTCCTTCACATGCTTCTGCTGTCATTGTACGTCGTACACTGTCACAGTCGATATGTGTACACAAGCAGATCCGGCTGGGAGTGCACGGCACTGGCCGTGTGAATCAGCTGAGCCTCATGTGGCTGGCCTGACCTTGCTCCTTGCAACCCATTCAGGCTCAGCCTCCATCTGCCTCGCACCCACCGCACATTCCTCACCTCTCTCATCTCGTCAGGACAAAATGTATACCAGCTGCAACATCATTAAGTAAATGGGATCCGTGCGCAGTTTTGTGAGGCATCAAACTGAAAAGATTGTCAAATGAGTGCAAACAACACACTGCACAAACAGTATATTCACCACGTCATGGCACCATTGCATTTGTTACCGTGTTGTCTTTCTATTGCTGGTTGTGTGTATTTCAGACCCTTCTGGTCCAGGCTGAATATCTCAGCAGCTAGTGGATGGAGAATGTAAAGAATTCAACAGACTCTGATTGCATCGTCGCTACATTGCTTCAGTTAGTTGAAATTTATATTTAGGACTAATTAGCAAATTATGCCAAAATGCAAACTCAAATAGATTTATAACGTATAATCATATTACCGAAATAAGTGGAAGTAGATGAATGAATGAGTGAATGAATGAATGAAAACATATTCGTAGGTGGTTGCAATTACCAGTGAAATCCAGAGGGGGGTGCTTTAGATTTCTACTGTCTCAGTCATAAAATACTACTACTACTACAGTATAGTGTATAGATACAGAATAAATTACCTGAGGTAACCTGAGTTATATTGGATAAAGTTTTCGAATGTTTTCGCGGTGTGGTAGCTGGGATCGGCTCCAGCACAACTGCAACCCCTGACTGGAATAAGTAGAAGAAGATGAATGAATGAATGAAAAAAAATGAACCGTCAGTTGTAGCAGGTGTGCTCCTGTAGCTCATATATTCCCCTTTTCAATGTGTCTACATTCACATTGCAGCAGCAACAGCATGTATCTAGTAACTCGGCACTCATTCATTGTTGTTTCCTTCCTAACTAGATTCGATGTGAAATCAATGCTTATTTAGTGCACAGAGCACATTTACAGGTCCTCGAGGTGTTATAAAAATGTAATGATTTGATGAGTGTAACACACTTACCCGGAGGGTTAATGTGCACATGCTGATGTTTTCAAAATGTTGCTCATCAAATCTTCTACAATCCATCAGACATCACACAGCCAGACGTACACACCCTTCCCTCCAGACTGCCGTCACAGCTCTCAAAGCACAGCTGTCAAAATGCAACGCTCTTCCAGCACAATAGTGAGATGTCTTGAGAAAGAGCCAAACAACTTATGAATGAGGAAATACAGTGGATTTTGAACTAACATCTGTGGACAACTCAGGTGCTTTGGATTAGAGCAGCACACACAAATTCCATGTACCACTTTTCTGTCCTTCCTGTCACTGGCGCTTTTCTCCTCATTTCTATCACTTTCCACCCAACCTTCCACCTCTGCCTCTCTTTTGCTCCAGGCGCAGTCCACTGTTGTCTCACATCAGCTCTCATAACAGCGCTGGAAGACCTCCCTCAACCTCACGCTTCACATGTGAGTATGTGAGCACGTCCAAGAGGAGTAATAACACTGAAATCCTCCAAATCAGCTCATGTCAAATTAAGAGAGGTATTTCAGGAGCCCACCCAAGTCTCTGAAGGGGTCAACTGAGAGCTGCTTGAGGCCAGATTTACATGTCAAAATACACTTGATGATTCAGACTGCATCACAAAGTGGGGCTGAAACTCAGTGTCAGTCTCAAAGCCTCCGAGATGATGTGGACTGGCCTGCTGATGTGAAGTCAGGTGTGGACACGGGTGAGAAGTCATGTTGACGCAGCGACAGACAGCTCAAAACATTTCCCTTAATTGCAGCAAGAGGTTGAACTGGAGAGCCAGACGTCCTGCCAGCAAATGTGGATTTGCTCTGCAGCCCCGTCTGGACACAAACAGTTGGATCATTAACGATGGACAAAATCAGTTTGGGCCAATCACATGGGTCTATTTGACGGAGGTGGCTCAGAGCCCTGTACAGAGGCTGTGGGCGGGGCTTAACAGGATCACAACAACGGTGTGACTTGTCTCCATCAAACTCTTTCACTCTTTTCCAAACCAAACTCCGCCATGACACCACCTTGTTCGAGGCTCTAATTAGTTGTAGCGCTGTCCAGTAATGTACAGAAGTATTTTGATATGCACCCATCGGTGTCACTTGCTCATTTGCCAGAACCTCCAGAGACGGAGTTGTTTGTGTCTTTGTTTCCTTCTGCTAGCTCCTGTTAAGAGTCATGGTTCATGCTGGAGCCGATCCCAACTATCCGTGGGTGAGCGGTGGGGTACACCCTGGACAAGTCGACAACCATTCACACCTATGACCAATTAACCTGGTAAGCTTTTACAGGTACAGAAAGCCGGAGTACCCGGAGAGAACCAGGGAGCTGCTTGCTGGCGACGGTGCTAACCACTGCCTCCCATGTCGCTGCTTCCTGGTGTTGACTTTTACAAATGGAATGTGAATAGGCCCTTGTGAAGTCATTGCGGGCGAAATGCAGGTGAGGGTCCTCACCTTGGCAGGCCTCCTGTGCACCTTTTTGTCACTGTGATACTACCAACTGGAATCAGGGCTACAGATATCACTTATAGCCCTCCGTCATTCCTGATAACACTGACGTGTTGAACACTGATAAGGTTTCAAGGAATCATTTGGCAACTCAACAGCATTCCAGGGAAGTTAAGACTACATAGTGATGTATTGCCAGGATGTGGATGTATAGACACGAGTAGGCTCGAGTTTAAGAAGCTGTCGGCACAACGGGTGAGGGAGATAGTTGATCTGGGATTCATTGAAGAAGCTCCCGGGAAGGCTGGTGACTTGATGTTGTTGCTGGGGATGTTGCTCATTAGGGAAACGTATCCATCTTCACACATTGGACTGTTACAGGGTCTTGTGTGTTATTTTTGGAAATTGAGAGAAGGATAAATGGTTGCAATTACCCTCCGTGAGGCTCAGACACAAACGCTGCTCATTTCATTAACGCATTCTTCATTCCTTGTTAAGTGCAGCTGAACGAGGAAGTTCCTCTTAATCCATCATTTTAAAGAGAATATTTGAAGTGCAGTAGTCTTACTGCCAAAGTATCCCATGAAATATCCAGAACCAACAATGAAACGATTCTATTTGTGTAAGCCAAGTCTACTATATGATGAATTGTTTAAGCACTTTGTCAGTGAGTGAACTACAAATTGTCTCTTTAATTTGCATATTTTCAGCAGCTTGGGGACGAAACACATAATAGCACGACATTGCAAGAAAAAATATTTTTAAACCAAATCTGCATGACATGTTTGTGAGGTGGCAGTCCAAACTTGTGATGCTGATGTTGCTAACATGCTAACATTACCAACACCCTGACCATTGCTGCTTTCATTTGAAGTCCCTAAAAGCTCATAATTCTTAATTTTTCCACTGAATATCCATGCTTCACTGGGCCCATGGTTCCAAATATTTACTCTCCTTTGAGCTCCCTTTTTGCTACTCCACCAAGGCTTTGCAGTAGTTGCTCACATCATCTGCTGAATGGTGTTATGATGTACTTTGAGTAGTAAACCTGGTGGATAAAGCAATAAACCAAAGAGTGAAAAGACGTGGGAGAATTGCAGAGCTGAGTGACTAATCGTGGATTTGTCACACAGAATCAACTAAGTGATGAATGCTTATGTAGGAAAAACAATTATCAGGCTAAACTGGACCGACACAAAGACAAATAACGACCAGTCACGCTCAGAAAAAATAGAATAGATGACAGAGCATCCAAGTGCGGTGTCCACGGGTGATAGTTTAGGTTCTTATTGTCCTGTATCTTCTCCCAGCGGGCAGAGGAAAGAACAGAGGATGTCCAGTGTGTGTGTGTGTGTGATCGTTTGAGACGCAGCTGGTTTTTCTTTTTCAGTGTAAATGTCTCGTCTGCTTCGACGTGACGATCCACACACACTTGTGGATTTTAAGAAGCAGTGAGCCGCCACTTATTCATGTTTATGATTCGCTCCCAACAAACATAACGCCATTATGGACTTTAACCTAAACTCATCTGCATGCTACATCGGAGATGATGTACACAAGTCCTCAGCTGCTGAATGGGATGCCGAGCACTTTTCAAGTGCAAGGAAATGGTGTGGTTTCACAATTCCTAGATTAGGACTGAAATCTGCCGTTCCCCCACCACTTAAAGTGGCTGTGGTGCACGCACAAACCCATCGAGACCATAGAAACATACACAGTGGTTTAGCGTTGGGCTCTGGCCAAGATAAATGACTGCTTCAGGTGAAAACAAACCTTGGCCCCAGCAGATTCTTTTTTTTCTCTTCTCTCCATTTGCTTTGCAGTAACGACACTTGTGTATCAAATGTTCCAACACTTGTTCGCTACTTTGGTTTCTCCATCGTCTGACGTGGCTCGGGAATCATTGAGAATGAGGAAATCAGTCTGATGGTGCTTCGCAGACACAAGTGCAGTGAACGCAGTTGAAGCATAGAGTTGTGGCCTCAAGTCATCAGACAAACACAAAATCATCACTCAGCAGTCAATCATCTGAACATTTTGCCTCTACTGAGTCACTGGTCCATTTTCCTGTGTGCAGAGTGTTTGTTTCTAGATCACAAAATACTGTAGCACAATTGATTCTCTGTAAAACAAAGAAAAAACAATCCTGATTAACGCTTCAAAAAATATCCTTCTTTAAGCATCCTTGAATGATCACCTGAGTCCCACCTGAGCAGTGTGAATGATCACCTGAGTCCCGGCCTGAGGGGCTGCGAAATGCCGACTTCAATTAAAAGAACAATTGCTTTAGTCACACAATTATGAGCTCAGGGTGACTAAATGCAAAGGCCCTGAAGGAGCACAGCTGAAGATCTCTGGCATCCCAATCAATGGGGTGCTCCCACCCCCCCGCTGTTCATTACTGGGACCACCGACCGGGAGCCGCAGTCCTGGAATGAACGTGGTGAAACAGCAACAGGACGTTCACCTCTGACTGCAGGGAGCAGAAATGAGCAACAGAGGCGGGCGACAGTAACACACACTGATTTATTAGGGATTTGATTTTACAACTGATAATGTCATCGTCTGGCCGAGGTGCTGTTCTACTTAACACCGTAAATAATTTGTTTTCACTTTTCCTGATTGTTGTTGTGCATATTATTATACTATTTATTCATTTTACTATTATTATTATTGGGACAACAGTGGTACAGAGGGACACATCTATACAATACACACAGTTTCCAGAGCAGCTGTGTCAACATTGTTAATAAATGACAATTAAAACTATGGGAAACAAATAAAGAAAAGATACCGAAAACAATTTGGAGAAAAACTCAATGTACCACAGTTGAATGCAGATTAATTGTGTAGATGAAAACCTCATACGTTCATTTAAGTCACGCGGAATGACTTCAACTTTGAGGAAAAACGTCTCAATGTTTGATCAGGGGAAACAACAAGAGGAATTCCGACTCTGTGCAGTGAGGTTCTATTTACCGAGCTCAAGAAAAATGAACTAGATTCATGAGCTGGCAGTCTTCTAAGGTATGTATAGAGTCTGTGCTGAGACGAGCTGCTGAATTCATCATTGCTTGTACTCACATTCTGTAAAATCCCTTTCACAGAGGTGTCCCACTGCGTCCCTTCCGCTGCCGCTGTTTACTGACAATGCAGAAATACACAAAAATACACATTTCATGCAAGTGCCCACACACGTTCCTCGGCAGGATCTGAACGACTCGATACAATCTGCAGCCATGTTGGATTTATTCTACAGATTTGTAACACACATCCACTTGGCTCCGGCTTTGCTTTGGCAACAGGACTTCTCCTTGGAGAGGAATGAATGTGCAAATGTGTTACAGGTGGGATTCATTAAACTGAGACCTGGCACTCTGGTACTCGCTCTGCACAATTACCATGTTCCAAAATCCGAAAGCAGAGAAATATGAACGCAGAGCAATAACGCAGATGAAAATTCTTTCACTTTACTACACCAAAACTGTAAATGGAAACGTGTATGTGCATGTGCATGTCCTGGAGTGATGCGTCACTGCAAAACTACTAATGCTACTTTAATACATTTGTTCTCTGTTGTTTCTGTCTTTGTGCACATAACCACAGACCGTTTTAAAGAAGTTCTTTCTTCAATGCCTGCATTCTCTCCAATGGTCAACGGGGGGCGACATCAGCAGCTACAGGGAGCCTTTCTGCATCCTCGTATTTATTTCCGTAATGAGTTTCTGGTGCTAGACTGAATCATGTAAATAATGTAAATAGCGTCTGTTGGTAAATGTTCAGTTCTTGTTCCTGGACAACGTCCATGTAGGAAACTTGGGCTTGTGTGTTTCTTTGCTGCTGAAATATTGCACCTTCCCATCAGGGATGAATAAAGTCCAACACCTATCCATCTTATTCACTAAAGCAACTTTTCTACCTAACTTAAGCAGAAATGCATGTCCGTTTGTTAAAACGTCTCCGAACCAAGGATGTATCACACATCTTTCCTGCACATCAGAACTCCCCCGGACTTCCTCCTCCACAGAGCCCATTAAAGCACAAAAGGCATTTATGATGTAGTGATGCTGAATTTGTCCGAGCTGAGCGGAGACCAAAGGTGCTCAGCAGGTCCGACATATCACTGACTGTTTCAGTGCGTGGAATTCATTGGTAGTGTTAGAAGCAATAAGGTCCTGGGACACACAGCACTAATGGGAGCTTAGTTGTGCACGTTTTTGATTTGATTTCAGGCGTATTTTCACTTTTCGTCAGTAGACTCCAGCAGATGTTTTCTATCTGTGCACACATCGCCAGTCTCACGCGTTCTCTGTAATCTGCGCTCATGTTGAGTGTGCGTGAACCTCAGGATGTGCACTGGGCTGCGTGGCACATGAAAGCCATGATTCTTATCGTTACTGATGAGACTGAACGCACCGCTGTAATCGTCGACATCTGGGAACATCCCAGACAGGAGGTCGTTCAGGACAGGACGTACGAGCAGTCAGACGATGTAATGGTTTTAAAAAGCTGGATGAGGAAAAGACAACTGAAAAGAAATGTGAAGCAGAAAGGAATGTTTCAGACCCAGATGATCATATTTGTTATCTGATGATTAAACTATAATCAATCAACATGCAGAACAAGGACGCGGCAAGTGACACAATGACTTCAGATCCTTTGAGTGTGACAGATGTTTCTCCTGCAGTTTAACCAACGCTCAATCAACGTTGAATATGGTCCAACTCTGAGGACCAGAGTCCAAGATGACGTCAGTAGCCCACTATCATCGGTCTGTATAAACTGTGGTTCTACTGTTTCTGTATCACTTTTGTTGTCAATGAGAATATTGTTACGGTGTGGAACACCACGCATTGTGTTGGTTATATGCTAAATATTTTCGTGTACGACCAGAGTTTTTCCAACCTGCTATGATGAAAGATTTCAGCTGGAAATTATGTCATCGCAAGTGACTGACTTATACGTCTGCTCCAAATGACACTTAGAGCCAAGTTCAGTTGGTGCGTTTGTGTCATTTTGCAGCAGATGCACCTTGCAGTTACTGCATGAGAATATATCACAACAGCTGATCACCCTCAGTTATTTCCTCACCTAATAAGTCATTATTCCTCTTTCTACACCATCAATACTTTTGCTTGGACACATTTACCTTGTTTTCAGAATGAAATAAAAACATCAAATAAAGATCTGAGGTATGATGTTAACAGAACCAAAAGCACAAGAAAACACAGTGAGTTTGACCAGAAAATCCATTAATCAAACAAGTTCAGCATCAGTTAACACTTGGAAAACAAATAAAATGTAATGTAACATTACTTTGATGCAGTCATTGAAACAGTTACACAACTATTACATTCACAGAGGAACTTGTAATTGGACCAATTACATTTCCAAAGGAACTTTACTGACTCTGAACATGATCTAGTTTTACAGCATCAATAAAATGAGTGCTCACACACACACACACACACACACACACACACACACACACACACACACACACACACACACACACACACACACACACACAGTGTGAGCGTAGGAATGCAGCTCTCCTCCCGTTGGACACCCATGTGTCAGTCACAGCCGTCCACCCCTCACACCTTGTGATCAGTGCAGGGTGCAGTCGACTGACCCTCTTCCCAACGTGCACCGCCAGATAATTATTTCCAGTTGCAATTAGAATAACCTCCATTTTTTTTCATTTTTTTTTTCTGTGAGCAAATGGGGGGGATCAGCAAATATCCATTCCCCTATTTTTTCTGCTTTCCTGACATGCTTGTATAAATACCCTCCACCTGGTCATGGGAGTGCCTTTAGGGGAGCTATCAAAGCATTCATAAAAATCAAGATGTATGTGACATCCAGTGGATTTCCCCTGCGCTGCACACGGCAGGCAAGAGGGCCAGAGCCGGGGTTAAGTTTCTCCTTTTCCTCCCTGACTAGCGGCTGACGTCTGATTGACTGTGATGGGCTTTTTTACGCCCTGCACGTGTTGCTCCTCATCATATGTCTTCTCAGCATGCTTCTGCAGCCCATGCTGCCATCGCTGCCGCTCCACCGTTCACGTCTGAAGCTGCTAACATTTGTCTAACACGTCCTCATCTCCTCCCCCTGGACTTCATGTAGCGCGTGGGGTGGTGCACGTAAAAACACACGGGCAGATATGACTGTGAAATAATACATTTACATGCATCGCCAAGTGCCTCACATTGCGTGTAAAGGCTTTATCAAGTTGGGACTGGTGACACGCACACTCATATCTGGTGATCAGAAACTCTGGGAAGGCGGCCATGATGGAGGGTTGCCTGACTCCTGAGTGTTCGAGCTTGTGAAGACGGATTGTTCTGTCTGAAATCAGTTAGAGCGAACTCTTCTGAATGAAAAGAAAACAGATTTATGGGATGGACAGTGAACAGTGGGGGTGTGTTTGTGGGACACACACACACAGTAAATCTGCTGCTATAGGACATCAAACTGATGAGAAGTTGATTTCCTGTGAGACGCGCTGGAGTGCAGCTTTGTGTCATTTAAAAAAAAAAAATAAAATTTTGCACATAAAAAGAAACCTGATCTTAGATTCATGCTCATAGTTTTTTTTTCTCCAACATGCTGCAGAGGCAGCCAGTGACCTGTAGGGGGCAGTGTTTGTTTTAGTCATGGTAGGGTCACACTCTGGTACAGGTGAGAGCTGTGACTGTGGCGACCAGCCTGCAGAGGCAGCTGCATA